>JASDQU011443691.1:8907-19269 GCA_032191745.1 Picea mariana | reverse complement strand
ATATAGCCATGGGGACGGATATATACCCCGCAATTGAAAATAAGTGGCTTAGTGATATGCACTTAGCATTAATATACATAGTCTCGATTATAGATGGGTTTCCTTTATGAATTATCCACGATTAGTAATATTCTAATCCCTTTACCCAAAAGAGTTTGAGTAAGGATATCTTGTGTTAAATTTGACTTAACCAAATGATGTTCCAATGAACCTTCTCTCGAACAATAAGCTAATTGTAACAAAGCAGTTGAAGTGTACGAGTTCGAAATCATCGAGTCTCGAAGGGATTAATTTTCTTTGTGAATTTCTTGAAGTGAAAGAGTGGACTACTGTCAGAAGGGAGTTAATACTCTGCATATATCGTTTAATGGAAATCTTGTGTGTGCGAGTTATGATGCTCTCACATGGCCCTTCATCCATTCTAGTCATGCCAATTCTTTCCTCGTCACATGGATAGACTTCCCTTTGTACCTTGATCATTTAAACTGAGTATCTAAGGTTCCTCCTAAGGTTTTAATGTGTTTTTTGTTTCATTGTGGATTATTTCAATAGGATCTGTGTATTATTTTCTTACTGAAGCATGTCGTCAATTTGGGGAAAATGATACCTAGTGGAACGACGTCGCCATTCACCCTCCCTGGTAAGCTTTTGTTACCCCTGTGTTCTGGTTATGAAACAAGGTTTGGGTTCTTTATTATAGTGGAAGAACCCTCATGTCAAACTTACTTGTTCTTACTTAAATCTCCCATTATCGTTATTCTCTGTAACTTTCCTGGACTGCTTCCCATTTCTGTATGTAATGCTTACTGTAGATTTATTCTCTAGTTTCTTGAGAGCTATCAACATCCTAATCCCTTGTTTCAACTTAGGCAATTTACACCTGCAACATTTTTTGGGAAAATTTAATCCTAGGTTTTCATGTCCCGATTGTCGTTAATTTATTATGGTCTCTCTACTAATATATGTGGAGGTTTGATATTAAACCTTTCATGAGGATATGCATAGTCTTAGTCTGGAGTTAATTTTTGTTTACAGAATAGAGCAAAAACATTGCAAGTTATTTCTTGTCTGGTGTGTCAAAGGAATGTGATTCTCTGTGTTTTCAAAAAAATCCACCACATCAAAATACTCATTACATAAGCGTTTGATTTGTGTAGATTCTTGTAATAATTAGGTTTTCCTCTGTCGTTACGAGTTCTATGTGTAATTTAATCCATTTGAATTTAATAGTAGGTTAACCCTGCACTTATCATTGATTTTTAATTGGCCCTTGTAATAGAAATAATCGGTTCATAACATGTTTAAACTCAATCTTTTCGTGTAGCTCTTAAATTATGTGTAATTGTTTGACATGGTTCCCTCGGCCTATTCACACAGTATGTTTAAGGAAATTTATTTGATAATTGTTAGTGTTGTTGATTTAATTTCATAAACCAATGGTTATGTGATTGGTACCAACACTAATGATGGGACCCTCTTGATGCGAGGGTACCCATCAGGGAGTCACTGCACCATCCTCCCTCGACCGGGATGCCTATCCAACCAGAATGCGATAAGGGAAGGGCATCACCCCACATGCCAAAAGTTGAGTGCCACTCTGGAATACGCGGTTACTAACAATTATTGTTTTTTTTATGTTTTCGTTTACCTTTCTTTCATATAATTACTAATATTTAAAGGGTACATTTTGCATAGCTTCCATCTGTGCAAGTTTCATATTCCCTCCCCTATCCTCAATGAAAAAGGTGTTCGGGTTTCATGCCAATTATCTTTCATACTTACCTTTACTGGTTCTAGAACAATGAAGGCCATGGTCCCATTCTAGTTTTTTCATTAAAAATGTATTTTTGTTTCAACTTCAGTATCGTTTGGTTCAAGAGTAAACCCATCTTGTGGTAGTGTTTCCATTGTTGGAATAACACACAGTACTTACATAAGGATTGGATCCTTGTTTGATTTTAAGTCTAGTCAAGATATGTAATAAATTCTTTGAGAAAGAGTTATAGGGTTTTTCCTCCTACCTATTTGCAATGATATAGTGATTGTTTTATTAATTTTATTCAATCTTGTAGCCACACTAGCCTCTTCTTAATTTTGAATGGGATGATGATTCTTGGCTATTGTCAAATATGCGTATGCCTATTTGCAGAAGACCCCAGGCAACATGACTATAATAAATTCGATTTACGCCTATACTATATCATCTTCCCGAAATTTCATTATGGCCAACCATGCTATTTGTTTCTTTTTATCTCATTACTTATCAGGGTATTACAGGTACTCAGGCGATTTATGTTGTTGTTTACAAAGTTATGAATTTATTAGAATATGTGTAAAATCATTAAGGGTTCTAGAATGTCTTTTATTTCATTTGGGCCATCGCGCCTCTCGTATTTATTTCTAGAATTTCATATATGTTAAATGGTTTATTTAAAATATTATTTCTAACACTTTAACATGTAGTTAACTAGACCTAATCATCCTACAATTTCTCATGAATACCTGCTGATATATATGTGTGTGTGTGTGTGTGTGTGTGTGTGTGTGTGTGTGTGTGTGTGTGTGTGTGTGTGTGTGTGATGTAGTTTTTCTGTAATGAATCTTGAAATTCACGTGGTTACTTCCATACATAATTATATCCTAGGTGCTTTCATATATAGTTATCTCTTATTAAATCACAACTATTTAGTATGTACATGAAAGGAATCTCAATTAATTACTATATTTATGTGTGTATCTTTACCTATAGGAAAGTAAGCATACGTCTATATATATGGATCTTCATTATTCAGTTCCCATTTACATTGCATACTTATATAGTTCTAATCTGTAAATACAATTTAGTTGTGAGTTTTTCACCTACAACTTTTATTTCATTATAGCCGTAAACTAACCCACAAAATTATTCTTCCAGAAGCTTGACCATGCATAATCTGTCAACTAGTATATTAACGGAAATTAGTATTCAGTAAGAAATATGATACAACAACAATAATCCATTCATAATTAGTTTAGAGGAATTCTATTGGTCCTTAAGTTCAATAACATTCAATTTGATCTTTTGTCCATAGTAGTATTTCAATTCAGAATTAACAGATGCATTACATTAGTTAGTTGACCATATAACATTCAAACATAGTAGGAATAGGATAACATATCAGAACTAGTTCACTAGAAGACAAAGGGAACAACCACGCTCCTCCCAAACTTATAACGGGGAAACCAAATCACTTGCCATGTTCACCCCCTAGCCTAACCATGAATCCATGAGGGATAACTCGGAACTCCTCCTCAGCAAATGCCTTTCAGTTTTTAGAAGTCTTCTCCTTGCCTCACACTCAACAAGTAGTGTTCACAGCAGTAAGAAATCAATAATTTTTTCCCTGGCATACTAGGAAACATCATGCCTCCTCACATATGCTATATATCCAAAAGAAAAAATGCCTAGGTCTTTTTCCCTCTTGGGAATTTTTGCAGCTTTCCAAATACTTGATTTTCATGGGTTTCCCATGGCCAAATTATGGATGTTCCATTTGTCCTCTAGCAATAATTATAAAATATTTTTTTTCATACAAGTGTCATAATCAAGTATTTAGTTGGGTCAAATAAGATCTCTGCCCAAAAAACAAAATCATTAATTACAATTAATCAAATTCGAAATTCAGAATTCCCATAAATGGAAAATAAATTCCAATTTCGAATTGGCCAAAAATGAAAATTAATTTCCTAAGAAATTTCCAACTTAAAGATAATTTATTTTTTGGGGGATGTCACAGTTTTTCTCCATAACAGGATGAAGAACACAAAACTCTCTCATTTTTTTACCAGGTGTCAGCAGTTGGGAGAGTCAAATCCATCTCTGAACACCTTTTTTTATGTTTCTAGTTTTTTTGATTTTAGTCATGATCTTGCGACAACTTTTTCAGAGAGATGGAGATGAATTTAGAAAAACCGAAAGAGGTTTTTTCTCAGGATGAACTCATATACAATAAAATATTTCAATTTTCACATATATGTCATATTTTGGGAGATACAAATGTCTGATTTGACCCCTACTTTCAACAATTTGACCCCTCTTTCATGGAAGACAATTCAAAATTTTCAGGGATTTGTTTCTATTTTTGGTCAGGTTGTTGATTTCGACCTCTTGAGCCTAGGGAATAGTATTTTATATAATTTGTTTTACTTTAAATGTGTTAATAGATGTTGGATGTTGTGGAATTGAACTCCGAGAACAATATTGTATAAGAAAACTTGGCTAGAACTAATAGACAGAATTTGCAGCTACTATTTTGGGATTCCTTTGGTATATGCTTTAGCAGTGTTTTTTCTTTTGTGATCCTATGTTTGAATGTAATGTGATTTTCCATTACATTTCCATGCTTCATGTGATTGGTTTCTTAGGTGATAAACATAATTTAGTACTTCAATTCTCTGTTTTGGAGAAGCTTGACATTTATGTTCATTTTCTTCTGACAAAAATGAATTTATGAGACCATGCTCATTTTGAAACCTTTTATGTCTCCCATATACACAATGAAAAACAAAAAGTGCTAAAATGTGTTCTTATCTTGCTTCATTATATCTTTGCAAGTTGGATATTTGAAACCAAAAACTAAAGCCAACATCCAACAAACCATTAATCAATCAAAACCAACCATGTACTATCATAAATAGCTTAAAATCTATCATAAACAAATCTGGATCAGACAGAGAGAGCCCTTTTTGAGTCTTGGAGGGGTAGATACAGGACTCCAAGTGGTTTGTTTTTACCTTTGTGACTACCTCCATAGCCTTGGGAAAATTACAGAGTGCTAACATAGTGGCGACCATACTGGGGACGAGCTTTCAGGTTCTCCAGAAAATTATATCAAGTTCACATTTGACTTATGATGGTGAACAAAAGCCAAACATGGGAAGGTTGTATCATTCACCTAGTGATTCCATTGACTGCAGAAATCAGAAATAAAGATTCATGGGTGACTCCATTGGTTGAATATGGGATCCATTGCAAGAAGGTATGTTCCTCTAAAACAAGACCACATTCCAGGGTTTCCAAATCAAATGCCTAAGGTAAATTGGCAAATAAATTTTCCTATTTTTAAATGTGAATATGGTGATGATGATGCTCTACATCTGGTGATATTTCATATGCATGCACAGAAGCTAAAATTTCAGTTTCCTGAATATTGTCTCTTAAATATGTTCATGGCTACTCTGGAAAGAAAATAATGGTATTGGTATGAAAGCTTGTCTCCTTCTTGTATTTATCCTCTCAAGGTTTTTCATTCAATATTTTTTGAGAAATATAGAGAAGCCTATCCTTCTTTGATTTTAATTAAGAACTGTTGTGATCAATTTGAGAATTTTATTCAAGAGATGGAAAGTCTTTATGGCGATGAAGAGTTTATGGATGATGAACTCTTGGAGGCTTTGAATGAAAACCATTTTCAGCACCATAAGAGGATCATGGATTCTACTTTGAATGACAATGAAACTGAACAAAATCCTAATGATGATAGTTATCTTACATCCTCTGAAATAGATGATGATTTGCAATAGTCTATCCATTCTTTTAATAAACAAGACATATATGAGGATGGTCATTTCAGTTGTTCTTTATTCATTGATGGAGATGAAAATTATAATTTTATTTCCATAGACACTTTAGAGAGTAATGTTTCATCCATTCAGTTCAACAATAGTGTACATTGGGTTTGTTACTTTTAGTTTGGCGAACATTTCCAACAGTTTTCAAATGATCGAGATAGGGATGAGGATAATGGATCAGTTTTTTCCTCACTTCATTCATTCTCCCAGTGTTCATCTCATGAAGAAGAGAAAATTGTTTTAGATTCCTTGGATGATATTTCTGTAGTTTCCTGAAATGGATATTTTCAAAAACATGTTATTATTTTACCTGATGTACTTGACAAGATTGATGAACAGATTGTATCCATGTCTTTTGAAGATAGTCTTCAACAACTAAAAGACCATACCCTTCCTCTTGTTGATCATCCAGCAAAGTTAATTGATTATGTCTTTGTAGATTTTTCTGTTGGCATGTTGGAACCATTAAAAGAAGAAATATTTGTGTTCCCTCAAAGTCAACAAAAGGTAACTTGTCATGTTTTTCATGATCCTTTGGATAATATGTTGAAAATATTCGGAAAGGGGGATTTTCTTTTGTTTACCAGTACAATTTGTGGAATTAAGTTTCATTTTGTATTGCCAACATTTATATCATTTTGTCCGTTTAAAGAGGATTTGGGTAGAATTTTAGTGAGTAGCCATCTCCTTGCTTGGATTTATTACAAATATCATATCATTTGAATGAGCATGTTGTGGATCAGTTAGTATAGATAGCAGTTTGAATAAGCTCAGTCATTTGAGAATTTTTTTCAGTAGTGTGTGGTTTCAAGTAGAGTTTTCAATTGACAGTGTATAGTTAAGTGTTCACTTTAATTTGAGTTAGTTCAAAGATTGTAGCTAGAGTGACTCCATGGCTCAATGGATAAGGTAATGGTATACATGTTAAGATTTCTATGGTTCTTGACACCTCTTGAAAGAGCTTACATCCCCAGGTGGAGCCTATGTTGGGGTCCTATAATCATAGGTTATTTGTTTCTTCAACTATTTGTTTGTCATTTCTCTCATGATGAAGACATATGGTTTACTGGGCTCGATTGATTTCACTTCTCCCTTTTCAACAACATAGGTATTTGAATAGAGGACAAACACCTTCCATAACCACTCACATAACCAAATCAAAGATCAACACATCGATGTTTTCACGTGGTAAAACCCCTACGGGGAAACTTCCACGGCCCCAACCAACGCGGCCACTTGGAGTAGTTTATTAATGCAAAGAAAAAGATTACAGAGAGATTTTACAAGAGAGTTTCTTACAATCGATCATCGACAAATGACCCTCTGTTCTATTTAAATAGAGATCGTGGACCAATTGGGTGTTAAGACACAAATCAATGGTCATTAAGATGAAGGAGAGTATGAACCGTCAGATCACTCTATGACGAGAACATATCGTGACCATCGGATTTCCTAACTACAAATGCATACTAATGCATACTAAAGAAACACACTAAGAAACAAAATTTTACCTAACGACATATTAGACCAAGTAGATCTTAAGTAACTCCTAAGTGTCTAAATATCCTAACATCCCCCCTTAAGAACAACTTGGTATAGGATTGAAAGACTTGCAATAGTGACACAATAGGAGAAGGAAGGAGGCATTAGATCCTATCTCCCTTTAATGATACTTCTTGAACTCCTAACATAGATCAAAGTTTGGAGAACTTGGCTTCTGTAAGAGACTTTTTGAAAATGTCTTCAACTTGATCTTCTGTAGGGAAAAAGAGCACTTCAATAACTTGATCATGAATGAGTTTTTTGATGAAGTATAGGTGTAGCTCGATGTTCTTGTTGTGATGATGTTGAACTAGGTATTTGGCGAGCTTGATGGAACTTTGATTGTTGCACCAAAGGTTGGTTAGATGATGTTGCTTGAATCCAAACTCTGAAAGTATTTGTTGAAGCCACAAGGCTTCCTGGCTTGCATTTACCGTTGATCCATACTTTGCTTACGTTGAAGAAAGTGCAATAGCCTGTTGTTTCTTACAGGCCCAAGTGACAGGAACTAAACCAAGGTTGAAAACATAACCTATAGTAGACTTCCGATCATCAGGGTCATTGGCCCAATCTGAATTAGTGAAACCAACCAATAAAGGAGTCCCCCATGAACTGTAATGTATCCTGAACTGAAATATACCATGGGCATAGAGAAGTATCCTTTTAGCCACTTTCTAATGGATTTCATGGGGTGTTTGCATATACTTGGCAACAAGACCAACAACAAAGGAAAGATCAGGATGGGTATGATTGAAGTATAAGAGGCTACCAACTAACTGACGGTACAAGGTGGCATCAACTTCAGGAGAAGTACAGATGGAAGTAAGCTTAAATACATACTGGAAGGAAGAAGGGGTTGGTTTACAATTATCCATGTGAAAGTGATGAAGAAGGTCACAAGCATACTTAGACTGGGAAAGAAAAATTCCTTCATTGGTTTGCAAAACTTGGAGGCCAAGAAAATAATGCAAAACGCCTAAGTCAGTCATTTCAAATTTCTTCCTAAGGATGGCTTTCACATGGTTTAAAAGTCTTGGGTCACTACCAGTAAGGATAAGGTCATCAACATAAAGGACAAGGATTATGAGATGGATTCCTACTTTCTTGGTATAAACATTAGAATCAGAATGGCATCTAGAGAGTCCAGTGGCAATAAGAAAGTTGTCTATTTTGGCATACCAAGCTCGGGGAGCTTGCTTGAGACCATAAAGAGATTTCTTGAGGAGACAAACAAGGATAGAGTCATTCTAGACATATCTAGGAGGTTGTTCCATGTAGATTTATTCTTTCAAATCAGCATGCAAGAAGGAAGATTTAACATCCATCTGATGGACCTCCCATTTATGTGACATGGAAAGGGAAAGAACAAGGCAGATGGAATTCATTTTGGCTATAGGGAAAAAGGTTTCATTATAGTCAATTCCTTCAACTTGGGAAAATCCTTTGGCAACTAACCAAGCCTTATGTCTTTCAACACTTCCATATGATGCATACTTTGTTCTGTAGACTCATTTACATCTGACAAGTTTTCTTCCTTTTGGAAGAGGTAGAAGATCCCACGTATGGTTTTCCATTAAAGAACGATACTCTTCATTCATTTTTGTATCCCAATATGGATGACTTGAAGATTCTGTAAATGTCTTTGGATCATGAGTCTCTAAAAATTAAACCAAAAGAGAAGAGTCTCACTGGAACTATGAACATGTTCGACGTTGATATGAAGGATCACCGACAATATCACTAGCTGCTTCTCATGTTGAACGAACCCATCTAGGAAGCGGTGGAACTGGTGCTTGTTCAGGTTCAAAGGACTCATCTAGAGGAATGTCAGTAGGTGGAGGTGGATTATGATCCTCACTTTCATCATCTAAAGAAGAAACCAGAATAAGAACAGAAGAAGGCACAAATGTCAAAGATGGCTAGCAGGCTGAAGAAGGCACAACTTCCGAATTAGGCTCCCAGGCCAAGAGATTTTCATCAAATTTAACATCTCTTCTAAGAACAATTTCATTGCAATGTGGTTGAAGAAGTCTATAACCTTTGACATCTTCAGAATAACCAACAAATATACACTTCTCACTTTTAGGCTACAATTCTTTCCTCTTCTCATCAGGAATGTGAGCCCATGCTATACTCCCAAATACACGGAAGTGACTTACATTTGGTTTAATTTTAGTCCAAGCTTCTTCTAGTGTTACATTTTTAAGAGCCTTTGTGGGAGTGCGATTGACTATGTAATTTGCATAGTTGATTGCTTCCACCAAATACTTTAGACTTAATCCCTTAGATTGGATCATACAATTTTCCATTTCTTTTAATGTGTGGTTCTTTCGTTCAACAACACCATTTTGTTGTGGTGTATATGGAACAATCTGTTGCATTTGGATGCCCTGTGTAGTGCAGTAAATTGTAAAATTATTGTTCACATATTCTCCTCCATTATCTGTTCTTAACTTTTCAATTTGATGTCCAGATTGGTTTTCTACAAGAGCCTTGTAGGCCAACAACTTGTCAAAAACTTCGCTCTTAAGTTTTAAAAAGTAAACCCAAGTACGTCTTGAAAAATCATCAATGAAAGTTAAGAAATACTTGCACCCAGAAAAGGAAGGAAAAGAAAGTGGACCACAAAAATTATTGTGAACAAGATGTAAAGGGACCGAGGCATGCCAAGAGGCACGTTTGTCAAAACTATCCTGATGATGTTTGCCGAGAACACAACCGGCACAAACACCATCTTTGCATGAAACAAGAGGAATACTAGTCACCATCTATTGATTATATAGTTGCTGCAATGAGTGATGGTTTAGATGACCAAACCGCTCATGCCAAAGTTTTCTCAAGTCATCACTATGAGCAACAAAAACTGATGAAAAAGATGATGACCCAAAGTTGTCAAACTTGTACAACCTGGTAATATCATCAGTAATTCCAGTTGCAAGAACATGCTTAGGATCTTTTATATCCTTGATTACAATTTCGTGAGGTGAAAATTTGACGGTTTTACCTTCACCTGAATGAGTGATTTGATATACTGATATAAGGTTACAAGAAAGACTTGGAACACATAATGCATCATTGAAATGACCATTATCTACTTGAACTGTTCCATATCCTACAACACTAAGAGATCTATCATCACCAACAAATATTTTCTTGGTGTTACATTCATTTAGAGCAAAAAATATGGCTTTATCCTTAGCCATATGATAA
>JASDQU011443690.1:23377-34808 GCA_032191745.1 Picea mariana | reverse complement strand
TCCTTGGTATATATAGGAGACTAGGAGGTTTAATGGCCTAAAGCCGACATAAATAAAATAACATTACTAATCTAAATTACAACTAATGGCCTAGAGCCGACATAAATAAAATAACATTACTAATCTAATATGCCCCAATTAAGTGGTAATGAGCCAATATTAGGGCTTAACAGGATCCCTCCTCTTGAAGTATACTCTCATAAGTGTTACATCCTAAATAACTACTACCAAAATTCGCCATGTTAGATGAATTTAAATCATGTATACAAGGGGTTGAATCCCCTTGAATTGAGGAACCACACCAATAATTATAAGAGGACATCTAGGATTACTGAGATCAATAATTTCATAGTTTCTAGCAAAATTATTAAAGTCCCCAACTATGTTAATTTTAAATTATCAAAAAAAAATAGCATACCCCTATAACATAGTAATGAAACCTCAAGCAAACAAATCAATAAGAGAATTTTCAAATGTGCATCCCCCACTTGGTGATGAAATTTGACAAAGGAATATTACACAAGTGAATGTAAGAAGGTAGTTTCAAAAGTCACAAGTATACCACCTTACATGATTAAATCTAATGGAGGTTGATCAAGGGCTAGTCATGTCTACCAAAGGATTTATCACCACAAGCCCATGAGTGAGTAACCTAGGGTGGAAATCTAAAGAGAGGACACTAAGTTGCCTCTTCACATTATGTGGTCTAGCAGGACATAGTTACTTTAACCCTAGTTAGTGTTGTGTATCTAGGGGAATAATATGGAGTACATAGGGAGGTACCTAAGGGGAATAATAGTATAATATGTATTTTTATACATGGAGACCACTTTTAGTAAATAAGGCCTAGTGTGAACTCAATAAATATAAAAGGGATTACTAGAAGGTTCCTCCTCTAGAATTTTCTTAGAAGGTAGTTAGTATTATATAAGGACTTATAAGCAATGTATTGGACATATTGAGAGGTATTATATTTGGAGCATAACTCATTAGGAGGTTTCCCCCTCGAAGTGGCAATTGATTAGAAGTGGATCATTTGCTTAAAAGGATCGATTGTATGGTGTTTCCCTACCTTAAAGGTTTGGATAATAATAAAGTTCCAATTTCTATATTGTTCATCGGATCGTTTGTGGTGACTGTATTATTTATATCTTTGGTACTTAACAAGTGGTATCAAAGATCTTTATTTGGCCATGAAAAAGGCGAATTTTTTTTATATCTTGCATGTTTTCAAACAAAAAAGAAAAAGAGGGTAGTGACACTCCGGTAAATTCATGTAGATTTCTATGAAAATTTTCATGAAACTAGTTGTATATCTGAGTTCCTCTCTGAAAAACAACCACTTAAAAGAAAAATCGTTTGAATCGAAGTTCGGGAGGCCAAGATATCGCTAATTTAAAATCAACAATTTTTTTAGGGCTTTTCCGCAAACGGTCATGCGATTTTTACCAGTTTCTATAGACTCAGATTGCTTCCAGATAAATAACGTTGAATAGAGTATTTTTAGAGATTTCTTTTGGTATATTATATGTGGTGCTTCTAATGAATATGTTGTGCATTAAAAAAATATCCTCTTCAATCCTCTAAGGTATGCAAGATATCAAGGACAATTTTTTGCAAGACATCAAGGACAGTTTTCAAAATCTTCCAGAGACCTTAGCTAAAATACAAGAGAGATATCTTATGGAGGACATCAAGGAATCATATAATCAAGAAGAATATACTTAGTATGTTTTCGAGGCCACTTGTGATGATTGGTATATGGATAGTTGTCATTTATGTGATGAAAACCACTTTCATTTTCTCTTGGATGACTCTACTCTGTCTTATGTAGAGCACATCCTAGAGAGAAATCAAAAGACTTCTCTAAATACTATTTTTCAATATTCCAAGTACTAGTGTGTTATGCAGATGATATTTTGGATATGGTGAGATCTAAGTATTTGGATCCATATGATCAGTGTAGATATTTGGAGCACCATTTGCAGTTGGTTATTCAGTTTCGATATCTTCAGAGGGGAGTTCACATGAGCACCTGGACATGGGACCCAAGATTACAATGGATCTTGGACTACTTAAACTTGGTGGCTATCACGTCTACATGGGACCCTGGTTCTCCAACATACATCAACATTATGGTCCACGCTTATCCATGGGACCCAAGTATATGGTTGTACTCCCTCATAAAAAGCATTGAGGACAACACTTTCATAAGGGGGGTGGAATGTAGCATAGCTAGGGGAATAATATGGGGTACCTAGGGAGGTACCCAAGGGGAGTAATATTATAATATGTATTTTTATGTATGGAGGCCACTTTTAGTAAATAAGGCCTAATGTAAACACAATAATTGTAAGAGGGCTTACTAGAAGGTTCCTCCTCTAGAATGTTCTTAAGAGGTAGTTAGTATTATATAAGGAGGTATGAGAAACATATTGGGCATGTTTAGAGGTATTTTATTTGGAGTGTATCTCATTAGGAGGTTTCCCCCTCGAAGAGGCAAGTGATCAGGAGTGGATCCCTTCCCTAAAAGGATCGATTGTATGGTGTTTCCCTACCTTAAGGGTTTGGATAATAATAAAGTGTGGATTTATATATTGTTCTATAGAACTTTGTTAGTGATTATATTATTTATATCTTTGGTATTTAACAGTTATCCACTTAAAATTGATTGTCCAAAAAAATTGGGTGTCAAGTAACCCATCAATGTTGGGTGAGAATTTCTTAAGTCAGTTATCTAAAAGTGAGAGGATAGTGTAGAAATCCCCACTCCACATGATTTCCCATCCGATTGTACACCCCATTTTCGAGAAAGAGATAGGCCTCATTTCAATTACACGTGGTGTTATGAAGAAATTTATCACATGTAATCAACTCTATGTTTCCAATTTTGATAGGCCTTTGGGAGTTGAAAACCACCACCCCAACCTAAACCTAAGGCCATGCCTAATCTAATCTTGGTGTTCTAGACTAAAAGATTGAAATTCTATGGTGAATTTTATTTTGCAAGTTCATTTTAGGATTTTTTTCTTAATGAAAGTGTCACTTGTGTGTTCTCTACATTCTCTACATAAATTAATACAAGGAAGAGGTCATAAACCAATGAATCTAAAAAAAAAATCGTTTCATATAAGATTTAAATGTGTGTGTGTTTGATGTGTGATATTAGAAAAAAATAAACACACATGAAGAGTAAATAATATAGGTTGGATCATTATATTATTTTTCATCTATATAGATGCTTTCTGAGTGGAAAAATTGGAGGAATCAACTTGCGGGGTCATTTTAGTGGCAAGTTCCAGTTTGGAAAATTTTGGGTCTTGAACCTTCTAGATCCATTTGGAGGAATTAAATGATGTTTTTTGGGTTCTTGTGTCTAAGATTTATGCACAACCCATTAACAATGTTCTACACTCTGAGATCTTTCCAGCGATCCAGACCATGCATCAATTGGAGTTCGTATGCAAAATTTATGACTCTCGCAAGTTGACCTATCATGTTGACCACCATGGTACGAGAGGATGTCATGAAAACCCCAATTACTCATGCATACGGGGCTAGCCACGTGAGTAATTTCAAGAATATTCTGGAAGTTTCAAAACCCTACCACAATTTAGGGTTAAGGAAGTCAAAATCCTACCCCTAGGTGGCTATTGGGCTATCTTGAATATCGGGCCACTAGGAGGAGAAGGGGTTCCATTCTATGTTATTGTATTTTGTTCCATAGTAGAGTAGAACAACTGGGAGTGGGAAATTAGAGAGCATAACGGAGGGGGTGAATGTTTTGTAGTAACCTAACAGGCCACAAGTCTCAAGTAACTCCATAGAGAGTACCTTCTCCTTTGCACTTGCATTATCTCCATACTAGAGAAAAGAGAGCAGAGCAACCTCACCTTCTAGCTCGGTTTTCTCCTGTAAGGGTTTCCCAGAGCAAATATTTATGTTATCTTGTGTATGGTGTGTTATTGTATTTTACTGTTCTCTATTTTTTGTATATTATCTATTCCATGCATAAGCAGAAAATCGCTAATTAAATATTTTGGAATCTAAAGGAATTTAACCTTCATAGTGTAGATTTCAGTTGTATTTATCATATCTATTGTGACGAATTGTTCTAGTGGAATATCCATGACAGTTTACAGATTAATAAATGCTTAAAATGAAAAGTTATTCAAAATAAAAAGATTTAATCACTTTCTCTTATGTTCTCTAAGTGAAAAAATCATAAATAGGTAGGCAATAGGTTGCACATGAAGCAAGCTACAGATATACTCCAAAAATTCAAAAATATTCCCTTGAAAAAATCATTTTCAACGTAAAAATGTAAAACAACACTTAGAAATAGAGGATAGAAACACTATAGTGTTGGACAAAGCCAAACAAAAGCTCCACATCATGAACATGCAACAAACAAATAATTGAAAGTCCTAAAAAAGTACTAATGAGTATTTCTTCATGTTATGAGCGCTATAGTGTTTGTTTTCTCTAATTAAATATGTTTTAGAACTACATGAAGAAAAATAGAAGTGTTATCAAAAGAAAATTGAGAATACTAAAAATTAATTAGGAAATGCAGTCATGCATACCATTAGGGATCCAAAAATATCTAATAGACTAAGAGTATTGATAGAAAACCAAAGAGCAAACTAGAGCAATAAATCCTTAAAGCCAATATAAGTAAAAGATCAAAAAGAAAAGAAACTCCTCAGTAATGGAATTTCTATTATATTGGTAGGAGTTTTCATATAGTGAGCAATATTCAAACCCCATTAGTAAATTTCAATTCTAGTAATAAACAACGTAGAAATAAAGGATATTATATTTACACTACTAAAAGCAAGATCTAAACTAGGGCTTTGCATTGTAAAATGGAGAAAATTTTTGCTTGTCTTGTGTGCATGTTTCTTAGAAATAATTATTCTCCTCTTTGTGCTCCTCTAAATCAACAACTAAATCAACAATTGTTTGAGATACTCTTCAATAAATAATTATTCTCCTCTTTGTGCTCCTCTAAATCAACAACTAAATCAACAATTGTTTGAGATACTCTTCAATAAGATCATATTATAGATTTTTCATTTCTCTTCTTCGCAAACCCAGTTTAGATTTTGTTTTTCTTAATAGTATAAAACTCCTTTACTTATGTGTTGTATGAAATCTACTAGTTGTGAATGAGTAGTGCACATTATATGAAAACTATCATTAAGTATAATGTTATTATTATAACATATATTGTTTTTTAACATATCTCATTGAATACTTCTAATCATATCAAAAAGATGAAGGAAATGGTTAATTAGGGATAATTGATTGAGAATAGATCATTTCATAGCACATATGTATATTAATAAGATTAATCAAATAATCCAACCATGAGAATTCCTTTTATTTTTTTAGTTTTCATAGTACATATGGATATTAATAAGACTAATCAAATAATATGAGAATTCCTTTTAGTTGTTATAAAAAAGTCCCATGATAATGTTTGAACCATGACATCGTGTTTGCAAGAGGGAATCAACTTTGTTTCAAATAAAAAGCACAAAAGTAAGAGGAATTCAACATTCTAGAGCCATAATCATTATCTCCTAATAAAGGCGAATAATATGGCATCTTATTGGGAAAAATAAATAATGGTGAAGGGTTGAGTAGAGTTCTCAATGCATATAAGAGGAATGTGGGGTTGAAAGGAATTAAAATGGGATGTGATATGTCTCTTTCCCATATGTTGTTCATTGACAATGTTTTATGGTTTGAAACGGGGTCTATAAGGTAAGTTGAATACATCAAAGAAGCTTTGACCTATAATATATTGCATGGAAATCAATATATAGAAATCCTCCATCTTTTTTAATGGTTTAAATGATAATATGCTACCACATTCATGGAAATCATTATACAAAAATCCTCCATCGATCTTTTTCAATGATTTAAATGATATACAAATTTAAGATGTGACTTAAGTCCCTTAAACACTATTGATTTGAGTGGAGGTGCAAAGTCTATTGGCATTAATTTCAAAGCCAATTACTATGGAAAAAGAGATTAGGTATGGTTTGTTTAGAAAGTAGAAAATAAAATCATTAGATCATGCACTTGATGGCTATATATAGGTGGATAATTAACCTTAATTAAAACAGTTTTAGAGGCCACTCCAGTTTGTTGTCACTTCTTTGCATACATTCTTAAGGTCTAGAAAATATTAGAAGGAAATATTTTAATTTTTATGCAAGGGCGGTAAGGATGAAGGGATTCTTTTAATAAAATTTCAAAACATTGCAAATCCCATGGCCTTAGGAGAATGAGGCCCCAAAAATATATGGCAATAAAAAAGCATATGGAGGTTGATTAATTCTTCAAGAATGTGGCAAAAAATTATGAAGTCAAAATACATAGATCCCCTTAATATAGAGGATTAGATAAGACAAAGATCAAGCCCACTACTAATGCTTCAATAATTTGGAAGGAACTTGCTTTGGCTTTTCCTATGATAAGGAATTGGTTGGTGTGGAAGACAAATCTTAACATAATGTTAAGCTAGGCACTAACGCTTAGTTTTGAAGTGAGAATATGCATTTACTCTCTGAAGGGGTTATGGAAAATCTAAGAAAGAGGTTTTTTTTTTCTTGGCATGCACTACTGACTTAGGCAGGGATACGCTATGAAAACAAGGTTGGAAGTCTATAAAAGAGTCAAGTCTAGTAGGAGAATAAATGACTCGATGGAATAGTATGGTTGGAAGACTTTAAATAAACCATTTTCACCCAAGGGACAAACTTGACTCCCTTGCTTGGTCCTAGAATCTAGATGGAGTTTACTCAACCAATTTGGATTACAATGTTATGTATGTAGAAAAAGGGAAAATTCATTGTTGGTGGTAGAAGCCCCTTTGGAAATTAAGAACCCTTTCAAAACTAGAATTTCCATATGGTTAACACTTATAATTAAGGTACTAACCAGGATAATTTATAGAAGAGAGGGGGGAAAGGACCTAGCAAGTGTGTGTTATGTAAGAACAGTGATGAATCCATTGTTCATTTGTTAATCAATTATCCATTTGCTAAGGAAGTATCTAGTTTAATAGGTGGTGTTACTAAATGGGAAGGAAATTCATTGTCTTAGGCTTTTAGAGCATGGATGGAAGAACCTGCTTTAGAAAATCATAGGGAACTTCCTTATGTTGTTTCATGGACATTGTGGATCACTAGAAATGACATTATATTCCAAGACAATTCTTTCACCCCTGTGGAGCTCTACCACAATATAAGATATGTTTGCAAGGCTTATATCAAATGATGCATAGTGTTTAAAGCTCAAAACACAAAGAATCCTCTAGAGATTAATAGGATTGTCCCCTAAGTGTTTTTTGATGTAGTTAGTCAAGGTAATCCTAGACTAGGTGGGGTAGGAGATATCCTCTCTTTTCCTAATTTTGACTCGACACCTTTCAAGCTCTCCTTGGGTAATGGATCCAATAAGTTGGTTAAACTATATGTTGTTTTGAATTTATTGAAAAAGATTTAGAGAAGGGGGTTTACCAAATGGGTCGATGGTGAGTCCAAATTGGTTATAGAATGGTTTAATGGATCTTCGTAATAGAATAACACTCTAAAGCCACTACTGGATCAAATACTCCTTGTTGTAGATCAATTCATAAATATCATTTTCTCACATGTCTACAGACAATTCAATCCAAGGTTGATAGCTTATATAAGGATATTGTTGTTGAGGTTGTTGACTCCCTATAGACAAAGGAAAATAGATATGGGGGTTAACCCCCCTGCAATATATGTGATTTTTTTTCATGACAAGCCTTATCTACCCATTAAGAGAAATGTCATCGGTATATTATGTTAATGGCTAGCTGATGTGGATGATCACCTTGATAGTTCACTTCCAAAAAAATCATTATGTGGGATAATGGGAAACCAAATGTCTATTAAGGATAATACAAAGGTTTTTCTATTGATTTTGTAATGGCACAAACCAACCATTTGTAATGATCTTTTGTGAGACTTTTTTGGAGATAGTAATTCCTTTATGAGGGTTGTATCCTCTTTTATGTTGCATTCTTCTACACATACAAAATGTAACACTATTTTCTTCTTGAAAAAATATAAGAGTATTTCTACCAAAAAAAAACTATACATATATATGTATGATAGAGAACTAATACAAACCATAAGTCATAAATATAATAGGTTGAAATTAATCATGAAAAATATAGTGAAAAACAAAATGTTGGCTACAAGTGCACTTCATAGTTGCACAATAAAATTAAATGCTTGTAATTGTTTATATATATAAGGAATGCAAGGGACATTCAATGTTCTGGGAGAATGTGATGTAGTAGGGTTTTTTGGTAGCATGGAGGATGAGGAGTTGATTAGTTAGTCTAAAGATCCTAACGAAAATAAAAGGATTTTTGTCTCTCCAATTACCAAACGGTAGGAACTGTCTGCAATTTTGGACAAGGATTTTCACCTAGGCTCAAGGTCCTATTTTTCAAATAGGAAAATCTTGGTTTTGAAATCCATGGTGGCTATCGAGTTGGTCACATCTATGTTTACAAATCTAAACTTTGAGGGTCATAAAAAGCATCACTACTTTAGATTATGTAGAAGAGGGGGGGCAATTGGTTGAAGGTGCTAACTCACCAAAATTGCATTTATGTGTTGTGTAATTGAAAATATTTGAGCCACATTAAGTCCCAAAATAGAACTTGTTATTTATTGATCTAGCCAATCACGTTGAATAAAATTTTATGGACTCTTTAGAGAATTCTATTTTTTCGATCAGACTTTTGCAAAGGATATCTCTATGAGTGTTCTAGGGTTTATTGGAAATCAATTGTATGTAGAAAAGTTATGTGGGGAAGTTCATATTCCTTATGAGGTTTTGTCTTTTGATCTTGGTTAGGGTGGAAATAAATCCCAAGAGGTCAATAGACTATGTAGAAATAAGGTTTTGATGACTCTAGGGGAGGATGTTTTCCTTGACTAAATCTAGGATTTATTGGGAATAGTTCTCCTTGTAAAATTGTGTAGAAGATACATTCAAATCCACACTGAATTATTGGATTCAAGAGCAATAGACTTTGATCATTGGTTATGATCTATATTTTCATCTTCTAGGTTTCAAATTTACAACAAAGGAAGATGCATAGAGAATATTAAAAGGTGTTTGGTTTTGGGGCTCATTATTTCTATCTTTGTAGGTATGGAAAACTTGTTTTGATCTTAGGTCTACATCTTTGAATAATATCCCAATATGGGTAAAGCTTCCTAGCTTACCAATAGGGATGTGGTCAAAAACAAATTTAAAGAAGTTGGGGGATGCCTTGGGTAAAACCATAGAAATCAATATGTCATTTCAATCTAGTGTTCATCATTATGTGGCTCACCTCTTGGTGGAGACTAATGTGAGTGAAGGATTTATGTTGTGTATTCATGTCAATACAAGTATTTTCTACTATTATTAGTTCTTGGATTATATAAAGGTGTCATTTTGATGTGTCCATTGTCATGTTCATGAGCATGTTATTGTGGACTGTCCTCATCCATTTAAATAAAATATTTGGCAGAACAAAACTAGTGGATTTGATGAAAGGGAAAGAAGGTGGGAAGGATATATCTGGAGGGGAACATTTAAATTCCGGTCAAAATGCAAAGAGGGAGGGAAATATTGAGGTGGATATTGAAGGTCGGAAAATGATTCCTCCCCTTAACCAATGCCAAAAGGAGTATTGGATTAACAAAACCTGATGAATTTTGAGAAGTTGGTCCAAGTTCATCAAAAGTGAATACCGTGACTCTAAAAGATGTTTATACTGGATTAAAGGGTTGGATACATGAACTTAATGGTAATTTTCATCAATCCTCACCCTCCAATATTTCCAAATATTTCACGGATATAGACATTGGTAATAGGGTTGTTTTGATTTTTGAGATACTAGGTTTTGTTTTGGCTCTGATTCTGACTTGGAGGGGTCTAGCAATGGGAATTGTTGTTCCTAGATAGGGAACAGTGCTAAGGCACCCTATGTAGGTAAACTAACCTCCATTATTTAAGGTATACTAAAACAATCCAGCAGCCAAAGTGGGTAACCCTCAAATAAAGTTGTTTGAATTAAGATTTTGTTAAGACCTAATATTGGCTCATTACCCCTTAATTGGGGCATATTATATTAGTAATGTTATTTTATTTATGTCATCTTTAGGCCATTAGTTGTAATTATATCTCCTAGTCTCCTATATATACCAAGGAGACATTTTCATTTTGAATCATCTTGTACTTGAACATTTAAGTGGGGTAAAAGGAGGTTGCCCCCTCGAAGAGGCTTATTATCTAAAATTATCTCTTTTTCAAGGTGTGAGTACTTTTTCTGAGGTTTTTCTATGCTATATTGATATTTGGTTCTTAACATATGGTATCAGAGCTCAAGATCTAGGGGTTTCACTGCTACATCTGAGACACCTTGGCATTTTCACTATAAATTTTTTTCTACAACGTTTCAGAAGGAACGGCTTGGACGATATTTATTATACGGATCAAGGTATGGTGGGTTCAAAATTTAGCTCCTGAGGTCTTATAATTTCAGAGATATAGCCTGTACAAGATAGGGTTCTGGAATCATCTTGAACTGAGTCATTGCAGAGTTTTCGCTATAAAAACGTTTCTGTAACATTTCATACCCTAAAATATGGAGGCTATTTACAGAAATTAGTAAGGTATCTATGGTAAAAATTTCATCTTCTGGGTCATCGTATATTTATAGATACACCTTGTGTAGGATAGGGTATCTGACTAGTCCTATTGACTAGTCTTAAGAATGTGTTCCAGGTAAAACAATCATAACTTCTTCCTAGAGTATCCAAATTGAGTGGGACTAGTTTCATTGGATCGTGGATAGTCTGTAGTATTTCTGGTGCGAGTTTCATAGTTTTATATCAATTATTTTGTGTGGGGCACGCTATACAAGTGATATCTCCTAGAAAGGCCAAAAATCGGCAAGTTTTGGGGAAGTTACTGTAAATTCCACTTGGCACATCCAATTTTGATCAGACCTATGGCATTGCAAAGAAGAAATATCAGAGAACTACATAAAAGAAAGTTTCATACCCAAAAGGGTCGAAACTTGGGATATACAACAAAAGAAATATTGTCTAGCAGAACCACCTCAAAATCAAGGTTCAAAAGTGATACTTAGCCAACATGCCACCCAAAAAGGGAACTTCTACACCAAATAAGCCTCCAGAAAATCCTACTTGGACTCTTGATGAAGGTGAAGAAATGGGTAGGGACATAAATTATTTACAAAAGAAGATAGTAACAAAATATGAACTACAAGAGATGATGGAGGGTTTAAAAGGGGAGATCATGGAAGTATTGAAAAATTCCGTAACAGAGAAGACACCTAAAAGTGAAAATG
>JASDQU011443689.1:0-17808 GCA_032191745.1 Picea mariana | reverse complement strand
TGATATATATGACAATGCTCAAGGTGAAAAGAGGAATACAATAGGATAGGTCCCAAATAAGGGTGTCAGGAAGAGGGATGGGTCCACTAAAAAAAAGGATTAAAAATGATAGCTACCACAATGACAAGGGTGAATAGAGGAATCCAAGGAAATAGGTTTCGAATAAGGGTGCCGATAGGATAAATATACTCTTATTTTTTTGTTAGAGTTATACTACAACCTGAATACTGCAGTAATGAATGGCCCAAATTATTAACAAGAGAAAATATGTAGGAATTTTGCAACTAGAATGCAAGAGGAAATGTTGTGCTACAATAGATATCACATATTCCTTTTCTATTTCATTTCTTTCCTAGGGGTTAGGGTTTACAGGGTTCCTACAGACAAGGGTTTTCCTTGTGATATAACTCTCTGATATATGTGCAGGTTGAACAATAGTACTCAACCCAATATCTCAGGGCACCAACCAAGGAGGCTCGACTGTACCCTTAGTTGTAGTACCCAATTACCCAGGTACTAGAGAGTATCTTCTCGAGTGTTGATCTCAATGTCATTATAGCATCCAGACGATCATTCAACTAATCTAGAGCTTGTTTCAAGAGACTTAGGGGACTCTTGATATACCTGTTGGTATGTGGGAGTGATGTTCGTGTACAAATTCTTTCTGATGCAATACTACTTGAGGGGTACCAATAGGGGTTACAAAGGTTTCCAAAAAGGTGAAACATTTATTTCTAGGCAACCCTGTGAAACCGTTTGTATGTCCTACTTGTAGTCTTCCCCATCACATTTTTACCCGCTAAGCGATATATCTCTGTGCTTTAAATACGCCTACAATACACGTCTTTAACCTGAAAAAAAATTCCACATTTTCCGCAGAAGAAAGTGCTCTGACACCACTGGTTAGGTAACAAATCTATTATTTTAAGAAAAAAAGATAAATACTATAGAAAATACCAACGAAACAATTAAATGTAGAGAACCACAACAAAAAATAATACCTTTATTGATAGGAAGCAATGTTCACTTTCCTCTTCAAGGGGAAAACCTCCAACAGAGCAACACTCTATTATAATACTTCTCAAGACAAAAACATTTCATGTCTCTTACTCTTATTTATACTAATTCTATATTCTAAAGAGCATTCTAGAGGAATATATTTCTAGAAGTGAAAACTTCTATTAGGTCTTCTTACATTGACTTGTTCACATTTATTAAATAGAACTTATTAACTAATGTCGACCTTTATTACATGGATAATATATTATTATACTTACATGAGGGGTTAGGGAGGTTAGGTCCCTAACAACACCTCCCCATTGCAAGGCCTTTTGGTCTCTAAATTCTTAGAGGAAACCAATCTAGATCAATATGCCTTCTTTTTTCTTTTTTGGAACATGGATTTGACTATGGCTCCTAGCTACAAATTTGACTCTAGATCTAGATCGTGGCTCTATCTACTGGCTCAAGTTCTAGATATGAATATGTTTCTAGTTTTTGGCTTATTTGTTCCTGCAATGTAGAAGTATGCTCACTAATTCTTAGCTCTAATAAATCTTCAAATATGAACTCTTCGATCAAAACTCATTTCCATCTTCAATGTGCAAGTCTCTTGCATTTAGAATTGGAGATGGTCTATCTTGGTAGTCAATCAAGCCAAGTTGAGTTATAGTTTCATGTTCAATGTGATCCCAACAAGCTATGTCTTCATGTAGTAATTCCACAAGAGGATGTGTGGACTTCCTTCTTCTACTAGGACCAATTGCTTCCTAGCATAGAAATAATTATGTGTTGTTGCACATGCTTACTAGCACTTTCTCCCTACAACAATGTCATTTGGATGAAAACCTTGGTGTGTCATCATAGCACCTTCTTCTACTTACAAATTTTGGCAAATATTACACATCTATGAATGTAGGGGACAATCATCAATAAGATATAGTTTTGAGGAAGAAGGAATGCCTCAATAATTGGATGGTACAAGGATGAGGCATTGTCATTGACTTCCCTGTACCAATCTCTGATAGATCGCCATCAAGGGATTTTTTTTTTGAAATAGTGTAGGTAACTGATCTAGATTGGATCATTATATTGTTCGTCATTTATTTCTATGCTTTATGGGTGAAATAAATTAGAGGAAACAACTTGCAGAGCTATTTTAGCCGCTGGTCCCAATTTAGAAATTTGAGTCCAAAAACCTATCTGAAAATTTTTGGAGTTATTTTGAGGCATAAAATGACACTATTTATGGTCCAAACCTTATGATATAGCCACCAAATACATTCTACAAGCAAATATCTTTCTAATGGTGCAAGAATTTCCTTAATTAGAGTTTGTATGTGAAAGTTATGCCTCCCACAGGTTGACCTATCATACTGATCACCATGGTGCGAGTGGATGCCATGTCAACCCCCATTACGTAAATGTGTGGGGCTATACACATAGTGGATTTTCTAGAATATGATAGAATGTCCAAATCCGATCACTAATCTAGGTTCAAGGAATTCAATACCCTAAACTTAAATGAATATCGAGCTATGTTAAATATCGAGTTGCTAGGAGGAGAAGGGGTTCCATTCTTTTGCATTGTTTCTTTTTCCATAGTTGAGAAAAATATCCGAGAGTGGTATTCTATGAGAATAATAGAGGAGGAGATATTTTGTGGCAACCATATAGGCCACAATGTCAAAGGAAAATCCACAGAGAGTGCCTCTTTCTTTGTACTTGAATTTGAAAAAAAGAGAGCAGAGTGACCTCACCTTCTAGCTAGGTTTTCTCTCGTATTGGGTTTCCTAGGTCATATCTTGTGTTTAATTGTGGATGGAGTGTGAGTATTTATTTATGTTCTCTATTTTTCACATTTCAATTATTTAATACATTTTAAGCATACAAACCAGTAATTCAAGAATTTGAGATCTAAAGGAAAATTAACCTTCATAGTAAATATTTAAATATTTATTAGATATGTTATGACGAAATGTTCCAGTGGAATATCCACGACAGTTTACAGATCATATTGGTATTAGAGCATTTTTTCTTGGGGCATTTGTGGAAAGTTGCATGGATCTAGGAATTGGGTTAAGAAGAAAGTCGTAGAACCCTAACCATGTTTGATGAGTCTTCGTAAAAACCCTCGAGATCCAGTAGAGGAGATATTTGTGAGGTTGGAAGAGAAATATGATGACTTATCTCACAATATGTCCCTCCTCATGGAGGCTCTAGAAATAAATATTGGACCATTAAGATAAGTTGGAGGCTTGAACTCAGATATTGGATTAGACGAGAAAATGAGAGATAATGAAGACCTAGAAAATGAGTCATGGAAAGAACCCAATAAAGAGCAGTCGAGTTCCAGTGCCATAAACCCTCCATATTATTTTTTCAAGATGGAAGAAAAAGTGGACATAAAGCCATACTAAGGTGAGATTGATGCATTAAAACTGAATCGTTAGTTGCAACAACTAAAAGTTTATTTCATTGTTCACCATATAGATGAATAAAAAAGTATATCATTTGTCAGGCTAAAGTTATAGGGCCATGCTTTAACCTAGTGGGAAATCCATAAGGAAGCACTTAAGCTAGAGGGTGATCCTCCAATCACTAAGTGGGAGGATTTCAAAACCCTCATTAAATCCCAGTTCTATCCTATTGGGTATGTGGAGGACCAATGGATCCATTGGAATTACTTTAGGCAAAGGCATGGGAAGAATGTATAGGAGTACATCACTGAGTTTAGAAAGATGACCATCATGTTGGGTATCTCTCCCAATAACCTATATGTACTCCTCAATTATCTGAGGGGGTCTACATAGTCATTTGAAAAATCAAGTGATGTTTTTAAATCCAAGGAAAGTGGATGAGGCATGTGTACAAGCACGATATCTGGAAAACATAGGCCACAAGAAAGGGAAACCAAGAGGTTCCAAGTAGAAAGACCACCAGGAAGCTTCCAAGGAGGGAAAAAAGAAGTGGAAAGGGGGGAAGGATAAGAATATGACAACCACTGCACATTATTGCAAGCATCCTAGCAGCCATCTCAATATTGATGGTCACACTAAGGAAAAGTACCAGAAACTACATCTAGAGTTGAACCTAAAGAACCTCAAGAAGGATGCAAAGAAAAATAATCTTCTAGGCACAAATTCAAGCAATCAAGTTGAAAGAAACTTTGAAGTGGATGAGAAGATTTTTTGCACGACAGTGCAAAAGGAGGTGAATCTAAGTATCCTTGATCAATGGGAAGAGTAGGAGATGACCAAGCTCTTCCACATCAAGATTCAGGTCAAGAACATCAAGATAGATGTTCTATTCAATTTTGGTTCATAGGCTTATAACCTTATAGTAGCAGATATATTAAACAAGATTGGATTAGAGGTTCACAATAATATTAGCCCCAGTCCATTGGGTTGGGTAAACAAAGATGCAAAGATCAAAGTAATGAAACAATGTAAGATTAAATTTGTTGTAAGTGTTGATTTTATTGATGAAGTGGAATTGGACATAGTACCCCTTGACGTATGTGGAGTAGTGTTTGGAATCTCCTACATGTATGTGAGGGATGCAATATTCATGTGGAGAGCCAACTAGTATCGACTAATCAAGGATGGGAAGTCCAACTAGTACCAACTTATCAAGGATGGGAATTACTACATCATCAATGCACATAAAGGCAAGTCAAATATCTCACTTGTAAGTGCTAACCAAGACAAGAAGTTGATTAGTTCCAGTAAGAAATATGTTTTACTTTTCTTAAGAGAAAATAAGGTTGAGGATGAGTTGATAAGTGTAAAGGCATCCTTGGAGGGGTGTACTAAAGTGCATAAACATTAGTTGGAGGATTTTCTACAGGAATATAGAGGAGTTTTCCAAGAGCCTAAAGGGATACCACTCAAGAGGGACGTGGAACACAAAATACAGTTATTTGTAGACTCCCCATTTTAGAATATTGGGATGTATAGATAGTCCATTTTGGAAGAAAATGAAGTGAAGAAGCAATTGCAACAATTGTCGGAGTAGGGCGTTATTCAACCAAGAACCTCACCTTGTGAGTCACCTATCATAATTGTACCAAAGAAGGATGGGACTTGGCGAATGTGTATAACCTATAGAGCATTAAACAATATTACACTAAAAAATTGGCACCCTTTTCCTAGGATCGATGATATACTAGATCAAATGAAGCATGCAAGATATTTCACCAATTTGGATCTCAAATCGAGATACCAACATCTACGCGTCAAGGAAAAGAACACCTAGATGACTTCCTTCAAGAAAATACAAGGGTTTGTATGAATGGTTGGTCATGCCATTTGGTTTATGTAATGCACCAACTACATTTATGAGACTAATGAATGTTGTATTACACCCATATCTAGATTACTTTGTTATAGTATATTTGGATGATATAGTGGTTTATAGTGCTACTTGGGAGGAGCACATATCACATCTCATGTAGGTGTTAGAGACTCTGAAGAAGCATCAACTGCTGGATAACCTAAAGAAATGTGAGTTTTCTCAACAATCTTTTGTGTATTTGGGGTACATGATTGATGAAGGTGAGCCCAATATAGATCGTGCAAAAATGGAGGCCATCATGAAATCACTAGTATGAAATGACTAGTTCCTACAAATGTCACTGAAGTTTGGAGCTTTGTTTGGGAAACATAGAGCTTGCAGAAGTTCATAGATTCATTTTAAGAAGTAGCTACACCACACCACGCCATAAAAATGAGTGGTAAGAGTTTCCTGTGGGGGAATAATCAACAAAAGGATTTTGATGAGATGAAAAGAAAGATCGGTCAAACACTGGTTCTCATATTACCAAACTTGCAAAATCATTTTGAAGTGGAGACAAATGCAAGTGGGTATTCCATGGACATAGTTTTGATGAAAGGAGGAATCCTTGTATGTTATCATTATGAAATATTTCATGGGGCACTTCTCAAATACCCTACCTATGACAAGGAGCTTTATGCCCTGGTTCAAGCTGTTAAGAAGTGGAAGCACTATCTGATGGGAAAGGAGACCTTCATCCATATAGATAACCAACCGCTACAATATTTGTAGGCCTAGAGTAAGATACAACAAATCAAATAGTACAAGTGGATGGGGTTTTTACAACAATTCCATTTATTCATCAATTATAAGAAGGGCACCAAAAATAATTTGATAGACATGATTTCAAGGACACCCACATCTAAGAATACAACTTTATAAACTCTGATACACATGGAGCCTTTTACCCATGATGCATATAAAGAGACATACACAGAAGATGAGGACTACAAGGAGGTTTTTCAACAACTATAGGGACAAATTCATATAAAATAAGGTGATGACAAGGATGTCTGTCATTTCCAGAATGGGTTACTCTACAAGCTCGACAAGCTCTATGTCCCTAAAGGTGAATGGCTATAACTTATTGGAGAGTCTTACACCTCCAAGGTTGTAGGAAATTTTGGTGTTGGGAAGAGAATTGCCAACTTACATAGGTATGTGTACTGACCCAGAATGCAAGAATATGTAGTGTGATATATTAGAGGATGTATAATTTGTTCTACTAGGAATATCACTAACAAGAAGAAAATTCTATACCATCTCTTATTTGTACCCACTTGACCTTAGGAGATAATTTCCATGGATTTTGTTGGAGGTTTACCGACAACCAGTAAGGGACATGACTACTTGTTTGTGGTAGTTGAAAAGTTCAACAAGATGTGCATTCTCATGCCATGTAAAAATACCATCAATGGAAAAGAAGCAATAAACATGTTCTTTGAGCATGTATGGGTGTAGTTTGGAATACCAAGGAGCATAATCAAAAACAAGGATACCATATTTCTCAGTGCATTTTGGACTACATTGTAGAAGAATATGGACGCTAAGTTGAATATATATAAAACATTTCATCCACAGATAAATGGATAGACATATGTATTCAACAAGACTTTGGTGCAATTTTTTAGGGCTTGCAATGAGAAACATTTGAAGACCTGAGATGAAAAAATGATCTACATAAAACACTCTTATATAATAGAGTAGTCCGCACGTCTATTGGTATGTCCCTTTTCAAAATTTATTTTGGGTATTTTCTGCTTTCACCCTTAGATATTGTTTATGGACAACAAGGAAGAGTGAGGGAAGACACCATGGGATAAGAATTAAAAGTAGCGAAGTTTGTTGAAAAGACTAGGTAGATCCATTTGCAAGTACATGAGACACTTAAGAAGTCACAATAAAGGTACAAGGCCTGACATGATCAACATAAAACAAAAAAATCATTCAAAGTGGGAGACAAAGTTTGGTTATAACTGAACAAGGAAAGACTATAGGTTCCTAGTAAGAAGATGAAGGCTCTACGGTATGGACCTTTCAATATATTAGAGAAGGTGGGATATAATGCCTACAAATTTAGTCTACCCCCACACATGTGCATTTACTTAGTAGTGAATGTGGAGAAATATCAAACTCTATGAGCCTTCCATGTTGGATTAGGAGGAGGAGTAGGTCCTACCTTCCATAGAGGACTTAGCACCAAATGCTTGGGTAGAGTTGGAAAATGATACATTTTTGCAGAATTGGTCCTGAACTAAAAGACAAGGGAAACATGACCTTTGGCAAATTGGGTTGAAAGGAAAACTTCTAGGAAAAACAAAGTGGTGCTCCAGTGAAGGTAGAGGAAAAATTTCCTCACCTCATTCAGTTAAGTTTTTGGGGACCAAAATCCTCCTTAAAAGGAAAGGTATGACCCATATTGGATCATTATATTATTTTTCATATATTTCGATGCTTTATGGGTGAAAAAAATTGGAGGAATCAACTTGCAAAGGCATTGTAGAAGTTGGTCCCAAATTTGGAAATTTGGGTCCAAAACCCCATCTGAAATCTTCTAGAGTCATTTTGAGGCATCAAATGACACTTTTTTATAGGCCAAAACTTTCTAAGAATCCACTAGATATATTCTACACATTGAGACCTTTCTAATGGTATAAGAATCACCTCAATCTAAGTTCATATGCGAAATTTATGCTTCTCGCAAGTTGACCTACCGTATTGATCACCATGGTGCGAGTGGATGCCACATCAACCCCCATTACTTAAACGTGTGGGGCTAGCCACATAGTGGATTTTATAGAACATTATAGAAGGTCCAAATCCGATCACTATTTGAGCGTTAAGGAAGTCAATACCCTAACCCTAGATGACTATCGGTCTATGTTAAATACCGGGATGCTAAGAGGAGAAAGGGTTCCATTATTTTGCATTGTTTCTTGTTCCATAGCTAAGAAAAACATATGAGAGTGGTATTATTTGAGAATAAAAGAGGAGGAGAGATTCTATAGTAGCCATACATGCCATGTTGTCAAAGACAACTCCACAGAGAGTACCTCTTTCTTTGTACTTGCATTTGAGGAAAAGAGAGCAGAGTAACCTCACCTTTTAGCTAAGTTTTCTTCCATATTGGGTTTCCTAGGTCATATCTTGTGTTTAATTGTGGATGGTGTGTGAGTATTTATTTATGTTCTTTATTTTTTTCATTTCATCTATTTCATACATTTTAAGAAGAAAAAATAGTAATTAAAGAATCTAAGATCTAAAGAAAAATTAACCTTCACAGTAAATGTTTCAGTGTTTTATTAGATATGTTGTGACAAATTGTTCCAGTGGAATATCCACAACAATTTATAGATCAATAATAATTGGAATGGGGATGCCTTGGTTGTTGAGATCAATTTTTTTTCCTCTTCAATGGTGATGATGACCTCCTGTGCTACTATAACTCTTTGTATAACTTCTACTCCTTGCACTGGAGATGTAGGGATGTCTTCATCCTCTTTACTATTCACTCTCCATTCTCTTTTCTTCACTGTGCAATTTTTTGGGGTGAATCTCTGGATGAAGTCACCAACACTTTTCTTCCCAATGTCCACTCAACTAGTAGTGATGGAAAAAATTCATGTTGTTGCTACATGGACTATTTGATACACTCCTCCTCTCTATGTTCCTTTAAGTTTGTTGTTGGATTAGGAAGGATTTTTTCCATTCTTCCTCTGAAACCATTTCGGGTTATGGAATGTGGCTTTCTTCTCCCAAAAATATGTCTCACGATGGTCATTCTTCCCATAGAATGAGCATTCCTTTAAGTACCAATAGCTGACAATGATATAGCCTTCCTTCCCGCAACAATGACAAACAAGGGATGCCTTACCTGATACATACATGTAGTTCTTATTCTTCCTTTAGTTGATATTCTCACTGTTTCTTCTGAGTGCAGCTATGGGCTTAGTCTTTTAACTCTTCTCGCACTAATCTTCTATAATCCACCCCAATAAGGTTGAGGTGGTAGTGGGTTTCCACTTTCATGTACTGCTGCTCTTCCTTATGATGAGAAGGACAACTCCACCATGTCCTTTTCTTTAAAAAATGTGGTCTTAGATTTTGTGGCTTTTCCCACTCTACCATTGAAACCTAGGCCTTTATGTTTAATCCTCTATTCAACTACAATGGGGCTTAGGATGCCTTGTCTTCTCTTTCCTAGCCATTGTCCATCATATCCCACCTGCCTTAAAAATTTCAATCCAATGCCTCTAGTATGCTTTTTAAATTCACCAAGATTCTCTTGAGAAATGTCTATGAAAGATGATATTATCATAGTTTTATCGATCATGGTGTTGGATTTGGTAGTGGAAAAGCAAGGTGACTTTGATTATCTTTTCTCTTGGACAACTTCTTGGATCTTTTCTAATTCATCTTCCTTCTCTGCCAACTCTCGTTACATTTGATTCATCATTTAAGTGAGTCTTTCCTCCTACCAATTGTCCAACTGTCCAATTGTATGAACTTTTATCCCAAGTGTACAAGATGAACTCTACTCTTGTTCCAATCTCCCATAACCACATTGAGGGAGTTTTGGCATTCAATAAATTGCTTCTTTAGCAATGGAAACAATCTTGTTGAACACTCAAATTTATTCTACATCTCTATCATCCTATAGTTAAACATCTGGACATGTTCCTTCAATTTCTTGTTCTCTTCTTGAAGTTGAGTATTGATGGCCTGCAGGTCTTCCAACCTCTCTATGTTTTCTTTACCCATGTTAGGTCTACAAGGTTCTGGAAACTATGTCACAATCAAGGATTGAATGACTTTGATACCATATGATTCATAAACAATGGACTTATAACCCACTTACTTCACCAACATATATACTTTGAGGAATTAACTTATGATATCTGGTTCTCTGTCTTATACAAATATCTTTCTACTTTGTGCATCTTGCACAAAAAATCTAGCTAGCAATGAAAATAAATATCAAGATTTTGAGTTGGTTTCTATATTGTTTATCACTAGGTGGGATCACATAAATTGACTTTGTTTCTCTACTTCAAAGCTTGTTCCAACTCTTGAGGTATGAGAAGATTGTTTTGTTTGTTGGATTTGAGATTCCAATACAATCCTATGTCCATGAATAGCTACAACTAGCCTCTATAGATGATGTCAACTAACGACAAGTATACAACATGGTCAATGCCACTAAATTCCCTATCTATATTCAAGTTCTGTGGGAAAAATCTGGCCAATAGATGCATGCTCATTGGTATGGTAAGAAATACAAATAGTTCAAGTGAAACCCTTAATAAGATGTTGTAACCATCTCCGCTTAGCACTCTAGCTCAACAATTTCATATTCGATCAGGTGTTCAAAGTATCCTCAACACTTATATTCTCAGTAAGAAAACATATGAACATCTATGCATACAACAAATGCTATACATATATATTAACCCACCAATTTCATGATAGTAGTAATTCTTGTCTCAATGGAATTTTGATTGAGAAACAATGTAATGGGGATATGAATATGTGCTTGCTCTGAATTATGCTGGATAAATACCAATTTTTATTACAACAAGTGGGTTTTATACAATTAATAAATATTTAGAAACCACTCTAGCATTCATACATAAAGAGAATCTCATTCTCTTCTTGAAGTCTACCTTTCCATCATTGATACAAATATATATATAGATCATAAACCTAAATTATTATAATTCGATAGAAACAAAGTGAACCACTCTTCAACTTTAGCAAGAGAGGAATCGCCCCAATTTCCAATCATCGTCACTTTGACCACACATATATGAGTTGGTAATTAAACAACCCACACAAAAAAAATGAATTATTATTTAGACATATGAGAGACGGTTTTAATTGAAATACAATAGATGGTTGTCTCAAAATTTCAGAGTAAGACTAACCATTTCAAATCAATGATTTGTCAAAGAAAACAATTAAACACTGGTGTGATTCCTCTTGACCAATCTATAGATGGCACAAACTATTTTAGCTCACTGTCCAAAAACTTGAAACAATGCCAACCACCAATTCATATAACCTCAAGAGATGAGGACAACATACCAAGGTTGCATACAACTCGTACGACCTATGTATGACCCCAAAGATATCTCATCCACAACATACAATCTTCCTGTGGTAGAATCAATAACATATAGCCTCAAGTAATCTCACAAGCACTATATGAATGCCAAGTAATTATGCCAACAATGGTAAGGATTGAATTTTGCTGAATACAAGGAATATAAGTAGCAATATGGTTGGAAAGATCCAACAACTATACCACTACAATTGTTGATCTCATTCAATCAATTGGATGGATGCTATGGATTCTCCAGCTTTTGGATTTCATAAATTACTAATGGAGAATTAATTTTTGAGTGAACTTGATAGAGCTATAGCTGGGAATGTATTCTCACACCATCAATAAAACATAAACAACAATTAAATACTTAGGACTACTTCCAATAACTCACATATCGAATCCAACACATAATTTAGTATCAATGATACACATATTTTACCATAACAATCTATTGAATGCAGCTGTGAATGAGAATTCATCACATAATGATAAAATCAAACACATGATTGACACAAGATTTTACTCTAGAAACCCAAATGGGAAAACCAACATTCAAATTGGTGATCAGTCTCTATTTCAACATTCTCAAGTTACAATGCAACTCATGACTTTATGGCCATTCACAATTTACACATCTCCTTTTCATTTGAAATTTCCCCTCCTATCCCTAAAAAACTTGTTGAGAGTGAAAATACAAAAGGAAATAGGGAGAGTTGGGGTAATGGGAATACCAACAAGCCTGGCATTTCATTTCCCATTTCTTATTCTTTTCTCTCCTATTATCATTTTTTTCTTTCTTTTGTCTAATTTACTTTTACATTTTCATTGTCTTTAATAATTTATCTAACCTTTATTAATCCCTTAATTACACTTACAAGAACTGAGTCTTACAACTATTTGCTTGTTTGGATCAACTTTGGATCATAAAAATTGATGAGTACTCACTGACTTTGGGTTCACCAAGACTATTATAGAACCTCACCTTTATAAATTACATGATAAATTTGATATGCTCATCATGGTTATGCATGTAGATGACTTGATTCTTACAGGTAGTTATGAGAAGCTCATTTCATAGTGCAAGGAGAAGCTGGCCAACGAATTTGATATCAAGGATATCAACCTTATGCATTAATTTTTGGGTTTGGAGGTTTGATAGGGTGCAAGTGAGGTTACTTGGGAAATGGAATTACACAATGGAGATTCTAAACAAATTTCATAGGCTGGATTGCAAACCCTTGGTCATTCATATGGTACCGAATATGAAATTATTTGTTCATTTAAAATCAGATTTGGTGGATATTTCTATGTATAAGTAGTTGATTGGCTCTATGATGTATATTGTGAATATGAAACTGATATATATATCACAATGAACACTTTGAGCCAGATCATGGTTGAACCTTGACAGATTCATTGGATCGTTGGAAAACATTTTTTCAGATAAATATGGTCCATCACTTTCCTATCTATGGAGTGTTCCAAGTGATTACATTGGAATCTTGTCAGTGCCACACTGATTGTCCCCCTCCCCCAATTTTATGGATGGAGGATGATAATAAGCGCCAACAGAAAATACTGTTTGGTAACACCAAGGGACTCAATGGGATTTGATTCCAAGACCTCCATGAACTTTTTCACAAGAGCATATACCAATTGAGATAACACTTGGGGCTAGGATAAATGTGAAGCATGTGATTAGATACTTGAAGGGAACATTTCATTATGGTATTTGGGAGATGGTGAGTTGTTGTTGAATGGTTTTTTATTTTTATTTTCACTGGGCCGAATATGCTAGTGCTAGGAAGAGCACTTCTAGTTTTTGTTCCAACTTGGACATAAGTATGATTTCTTGGTTTAGTAGGAAGTGAACGATAGTTGCACTCAATTTAGTGAGGAAGGGTACATGGCAGCATACATGGCTTGTTGCGAGGCCATTTGATTTTGTTACACCCCCAACCTAGGGGTAAGTAAGGAGATGATGTCTCAAGGCCCACAGGTAGCAGACATGGAGTGCTAAGAGTTGGATGGACAACACAACACTTAAAAACTCCTCTTCTTCACCATGCTTCACCATCATCATCGAAAACAAAGAAATTCCCACCACATTGAATCAATCCACAGAGGGCGACAAGTCTTGCTTCATGAGGTAACTAGTCAAGTTTCATGGTGAGTTTTAAATGTTTCTTCCTAATTATGAAATGTTTGCTTGGAAGTTATGTTTTTCACAATTTTTCACCTTGGTAGTTATCTTTGGGTTTCCAGTAAGTTCGCCACCCTCAGGGAAAGGAGTGCTACTAGGGGTCCTTCTTGATGGGACATTGTGTCATTCTTGACCATATTTTGTCACTTTCCATCTCCACTCCTCTTCGTATGCTCATCTTTTGGATTTTGGGGTTACATGTACCCCAAAAAGGGCTTGTACCTCATTCTCTTATGGGAAGAAGGGGATAAATTCCCATAGGTTTTTTCAACTAGAATCAATAAATAATAATAAATAATAATAATAAAATAACCACGATTAAAATGCAGTGGAAGGGATATAAGGGGTAGAAAGGCCAAAGTCCAAAACTTGAGCTCTACCTTTCTAGGTGCCCACCCTATGTCATGAGTGAGAATGAATGCCTCACCTATTTAAAAATGACTTATAAGTATCCCACTTGAAGGGATACACATTTAATGCACAAAATCAAGAAAAATTGTAAAGGGGACTTGAAAACTATCTAAAACAAATATAGAAATTGTTTTTACAAGACTTGGAAAAAGGTTGCACCCCATTCAAAAGGTAACTCAAGGATGCAGTGCACTCTCCACAAAGGCACCCATAGAAATGAGACCATATGAGACCCATGCATGTCAATGACCCCTTGCTCAAAATTCCCCCCCTCACCCACCTCACATTCATCACATGGACTAGATAGGATTCTCCTAGGAAACACTCCTCTACTTGGGGAATTGGTTTACCCAATAGGACCTTTTGATAAGCCTCCCAAATTTAAATTTGGTATATTGTATAAAGTCTTTGAGCATGTGTTAATTTGAAAGGAGGGATCCAATGTACTTGTTTGGGTGGATGTTGTATTAATATTGATATACTTGACATGATTCATATGACTTGTGGACCCTTGAAGGGTGTACCTTGTTTGTCTTTGCAGGATCTTGCTTGGTGATGTCATTCATGGAATTACCAAGCCACTTTGGATCTCCATAGAGCATGCAATCTCACATGATGGATGTTGTTCCCCACATGTTGGAGGGAATTGATGATGATCATTGCACACTGGATGATATCATTGGCCCATGAAAGATGCCTAATATGATGATACTTGCATGATGTCATCCTCCCATGCTAGAATGTTACACTTTTGGAGCATGACATCAAGCCTAAAAAGCTTTCTTTGACTTGGGTCTTGCACTTGGTGCTGTTGTGGGAAATGCACCCCACACTTTTGTAGACTAGTGGGATAATGTGGCACCATGGGAGATGATGCCCTATCCTTTGGAGGTTATCTCACCCAATGGCCACCCTTGAAGAAGACTTTGGGGACTTTTATTTGTCATTTTTGGTCATTATTTAACATATGTGGAAAAAAATCAAATCGTTTTGGTTAAATTGGAACTAAATTAGTGGATTTAATTGTAAATTTGGATAAAATGATATTGGATTGCCTCTATAAATATAGGCAAGCCTCACTTGATTTTTCATAATTCATCATTGAGACATTACTATCTCTCTCTCAAAATTCCAACCCTCTCTCTTGTGCATGCGACTTGTCTCTTTGGGAAAATTGTTGATGTGATTTTCTTGGACATAGATCTTTTCACATTTGGAGGATGGTTTGATACCTAGGCTACTTCTTGGATGATCATTTTTGTAGGTTTGTTGATGTTTAAGGTTAATTTGTTGCAACTTGCTTGGATTATTTTTTCTTGAAGAAACCCTAGGAGGGTTAGGATTGTCTATCCCCTCCTTCAAACCATTTTCCTTGTGAAAGTCAAGGATTAATTTGAGGGTTAGGAGTGTTTATCCCCTTGAATATTTTCTTGGCTAGGGTTTTAAAACTAGGGGTTAGGATGGTCTATCCCCCTAGTTTCTAAAAACCTAGTTTCCCATCAACTAGCAAGCTAGGTGACTAATATTGGAGGTACGACTTGGCTTATAAGGGTTTAAGTCCAAGATTTAAGTCCTCTATTATTATTCATTTAACTTTTCTTTGATGTTTTGACTCCATTACCCAATAGACAAGGCACTAGTTGCATTGGAGAAGGTAAAATTTGACATTGAAAAACATGAATATTGCTCTCTTGTAATCTTTCAATTGCTAGATAAATTGCTCTTACTCTAAGCTATGTTTTCATACTAAATCATATTGATTCCTTGAGGTATTTATTGTTTATGTGGTAAATTGTATGTTGCAGCCACTAGGGCTGCAACAAAAACATCTCTCTCACTCTTATTTACTTACTTTTTCACCCTAGAAAATTTTGTTTGAATATTGATAAAATCATATACTTTCTAATTTCCGTGGTGAAAACTTGCTACTGTAGAAAATGTTTGCTAAAACCATCTAGGGCTGTTATAAACTTGTCGATAACACTTACTTTGCAAGCCATTTAACCTTCAAAATTGTGGTTTAATCATTGGAATATTGTCTACTATTAATAAGCATTCATTTTCCATCAATTAGCAGTGATTTTGACAATGATTTATTGTCGTTGTTAGTGTATTCTTCTTGCTAATATAATTTATAGCCCACTGCAATTTTTGGGACAAGGTTTATTGTTGCTTTCCTTAGTGTTCGGGGTTTAATTTCATGACTTTTTATCTTGGGATATTGGCTCTAACATTGGTTTTGTAGGTTATCGATCAACTTTCCTTTCTCCTATATCAAATTCATCATTCTCCAAACCCTAAGCACTCTCATATAGTGATAAAAGGAGGTATCCTTTCCAAACCCTTGCCTCGCACTCTCCATCCCCCCATGGTCACCCAAGAAGCCTCCCTTTTGGTGTAATCATCCATCACTAAAATGAGGGGAGTAATTGCTAAGGTGACAGTGGTTCTTACTATAGTTGTGTCGCACTAGTGACACTTGTGGTTGGATTTTCCCAAGCGACAGTTTGTGCGATAACAAAATTCACAAGCTAATAGTAGAGTTGATTGATCATATGTTGGAGCCTATTGTGGTTCACTATGACAATCATAGTTTCCCCAGGCTCTATGAAAATCCATTGTTTCATGATCGCTTCAAGCACATCAACATTTGGTACCATTTTCTCAAAGATAGTTCAAAGGGGGGCAATGGTTCTTGAGTGTTCCTTCATATTTGTAGGTAGTAGAATTTTTGACCAAGCCCCTAACTAAGGGGAAGTTTGAGATTTTGAGGGAGATACTTGGTTTGGTTGAGAACACCTTCCTTGCAAAGAGGGAGTGTTAAAATTGTGTGTTGCTATGAAGTATTCTCCTCTTTAGATTGGTGAAATTGATAGATACATTACAACCATGAAACCATTGAACATACTGGTTTGTTGTTGGATGAAGGTGAACTAGTTAAGAAGGAAATCAATGGTTGAGGTACATGCAATATTACAACTTGCATGCACTATCTTTATGTGTTATCTTTAGAAAGGCATAGTTATGCATGCATGACTTGGTCTATTTCTGGAAGGAACAGTTCTCAAGGAGGTGTATGCATGCATTCATTCAGTGTTCTTCCATGAAGTATTCTATCTCGAGATTACTTCCCATGCACGAGGGAGCTCTCTCCTAGGTACAATAGATTTAGGGTTTCTTCTCTTCAACCTAGGTGCACCACCGATTTTTTCCATGTTCATTGTAACCATAATCTTCTCTAGCTCTATAAAGAGAGAGAGGGAGCTTCATTACATATATGATTCATAGGAGTTTGTGAGGAAGTTTTGTTGTGTAATTCTTCTCTTCATTTAATACATAGATATGCGACTGTGATGAAAATTATGTTTGTTGTCCTAATTCCAGAACTCTGTATTATGCATATATAGGTTTATTCATCTACTTTTTTGAATTTCTACAGCTTACAATTCTGATTTTCAGACATGTGTTTTATTAAATCTAGCTCTCTGAGTTTCATTATTTTTATAGGAGCTTAAGGAGTTTTCAGTTTCCTAGCTATTGGGGTTTTGTTTTGAGTGCAGATCTACTTACCATGTACTGAAAAATGAACAAAGTGGCCATTGTTGACTCCCAAAAGTGCAACATGAAATCCCTGCCTGCAAATGAGTTGCTGTAACACCCTGTTTCCCCCAAATTTGTAATTAATCCTAATAAAGGAATTACCATGCTAAAGCATGATGAAAATGTAAATAACATTATGAATTTATATTACAGA
>JASDQU011443688.1:12303-23260 GCA_032191745.1 Picea mariana | reverse complement strand
GGAATGTCCCGAGAAAAAGAAAGAATGAGGAGGTGAAGCTCACATTTCAGAAGCACATAAAAGGAATATTGAAGCAAAAGGTGCAGAGGATGGAACATCCCTGATGTTGAGAAAGTTTCTCTTAAAACAAGAGCTAGAAATTGAAAAGCCAATGCAGAGGAACAATCTATTCAAGACAACTTACAAGACTAAAGACAAAGTATGCAAGGTGATAATTGAAAGTGGGAGCACTGATAACTTAGTATCTACATAGATGGTGGAGAAATTGGAGTTGGAGACAACTGCACATCCAAATCCGTATAAAGTCTCATGGTTAAAGAAATGACACCAGGTAATGGTCACTAAACAATGCCTTGTTGAATTTAAAATAGGAGGATACAAAGATGAAATTCTGTGTGATGTAATTCCCATGGATGTATGTCATGTTTTGTTGGGAATACCATGGCAGTTTGACAGAAATGTCATTCATGATGGGAGAAAAAATACTTATACTTTGGAAAAGAATGGTAGGACACACATGTTGCTGCCAATAGAGGAGAACAAAGTAAAAGAAGAAGCCAACACAAGCATAATTCTCATGCTCCTGAGTGAAGTCAAGAAGGAACGGGAGATGTCCTTACAAGTACTTCGATGGATGATTTGCCTGAAGAAGTTAAGGAGTTGTTGGATAATTTCACTGACATAGTGGTGGATGATTTTCCTAACTCATTGCCACCCATCATAAGTATCAACCATCATATTGATTTTATACCAGGAGCAAGTCTGCCAAACAAAGCAACATACAGATTGACACCTCAAGAGAATGAGGAGGTAAAGAACCAAGTCCAGGAATTGTTAGAAAATGGTTTGGTCAGAGAGAGCTTGAGTCCATGTGCAGTACCAACTGTGTTGAGTCCAAAGAATGATGGAGGATGGATAATGTGTATAGACTCGAGAGCCATTAACAAGATCACCATCAGGTATAGATTTCCTTTGCCAAGAATGGATGACTTAATGGATTGTTTAAGTGGAGACAATTTCTTTTCTAAGATAGATTTGAAAAGTGGATATCACCAGATAAGGATGAGAGAAGGTGATGAGTGGAAAAAATCCTTTAAGACAAATGAAGGGTTGTATGAGTGGCTTGTTATGCCATTTGGATTAACAAATGCCCCAAGTAATTCTATGAGGTTGATGAATGAAATACTGAAAGATTGCATTGGCAAGTTTGTGGTTGTATATCTGGATGATATGTTGGTCTTTAGTAGGACTAAAGAGGATCATTTGAGACATCTGACATTAGTGATGAGGAGACTCCAACATGAGAAGTTGTTGATAAATCTGAATAAGTCCTCTTTTATGAAGACAAAACTCATTTACTTGGGTTTTGTGATCTTTTCAAATGAATTGAAGATGGATCCAAAGAAGGTGAAAGAAATCAAAGAATGGCCATCACCAAGGAGTATGTTTGAAGTGAGAAGATTCCATGGATTAGCAAGTTTCTATAGGAAGTTCATCAGAAATTTCAGCGGAATTTGTGCACCTATGATGGATACAATGAAGAAGAGGCACAAGTCTTTTAAATGGACGTAGGAGGTTGAGAGGAGCTTCAATATATTGAAGGAGAAGATAACAGAATGACCAATTCTGGTCTTACCAAATTTTGGAAATACATTTCAAGTGAGATGTGATGCAAGTGGAGTTGCAATTGGAGCAGTCTTGAGCCAGGATAATAAACCAGTTGCATATTCCAGTGAGAAGCTTGAATGAGACTAAGATAAAGTACTCCACATATGATAAATAATTTTATCCCATAATTCAAGCCTTGAAGAAATGGAGGCACTACCTGGTTCCAAATGATTTTTTCTTGTACAATGATAACCAAGATTTACAATTCATAACCAGACAAGAAAAATTGAATCAGAGGCATGCAAAGTGGATTGAGTTTATGCAGATTTTTACTTTTGTCATAAAACATATTTCTGGAAATGTTAACAAAGTTGTTGATGCACTAAGCAGGAGATGTTTTATTCTGCAGGAGTTTCAGGTGAAGAGCTTAGGTTTTGAACACCTCAAGAATATCTATTGTGATGATCCAGATTTCAAGGAAGCAAATGAAGCATGTGAAAATCATGTGCTGAGAGACATGAGCCATTGGACAAAGTATATGATTCAAGAGGGATTGTTGTTCAAGGGAAATCAGTTGTGCATACCAAAATGCTCAATGAGGGATAACCTTTTGAAGGAAAATCATAGTGGAGGATTGGCTGGACATTTCGGCCATGATAAAACATTTGCATAGTTGAGCAGTTCATACTATTGGCCAGGTATGAGAACATAAGTGATAAAGTTTGTGAACAGATTTAGAATCTGCCAACATGCAAAATGAAAAAGACAGAACACTGGATTGTATCAACCATTGTCAATACCAGAAAGACCTTAAGATGCAATAAGCATGGATTTTGTGTTGGGACTGACAAGAACACAAAGAGGATGTGATTCCATATTTGTGGTGGTGGATATATTTTTAAAGATGACACACTTTATCCCATGCCAGAATACTAGTGATGCAACACATGTTGCAAATTTATTTTTCAAGGAAGTTATTCGACTTCATGGATTACCCAAAAGTATTGTCTCATACAAAGATACTAAATTCGTTGGTCGTTTCTGGAGAACATTGTGGAAGAAGTTGTGGACATATTTTTCCTTCATCTCAGCTTATCACCCTCAGACAGATGGAAAGACTAAGGTGGTGAATAGAAGTTTGGGAAACTTATTGAGGAGTCTAGTCGCCGAGCATCATAGTCAGTGTGATCAAATTCTGCCACAAGTAGAATTTGCATACAATGACTCACTAAATAGGAGCACTGGAAAGAGCCCAATCCAAATATTGTATGGAATGAAACCAAGAGGAGTATATGAGTTGAGAGACTTGGAACAGAGTGAGATCAGAAGAGTTGGAGCAAAAGATTTTGCTGTAGAAATACATAAGTTCCATAACCAGATCAAAGAGCAGTTGGAGAACTCTAGCCAAGAGTACAAGCACATAGTTTATCAACATCGCAAAGAGATTCAATTTGAAGTAGGAGATCGGGTTCTGACACATCTCAAGAAAGAAAGGTTTCCAAGGGGAACATATAACAAGTTGAAGATGAAGAAGATAGGACCATGCAAAATCTTAAGGAAGTTTGATGCAAATTACTATGAGATTGAGCTACCAGATAATGTGGGCATATCACCCATATTCAACATATCAAAACTGTATCCTTACAGGGAAGATGATACAGAGAGATTAGAATACCAAGAGAAGATTCAATGGGAGAAGAGGATGCTTGTAGCAAAAAAACCATAGATGGAGAAGATAGTTGATCATAGGATTGGCAAGAAGACTAGGAGGAAGACCTATTTTTAATATTTCGTCAAGTGGAAGGGACACCCGATAGAAGATGCCAGTTGGGAAAATGAAGATGATATCCAAAAGCATGGAAAGTCAGTGCAGGAGCTCATGGATGGGAGTCCATGAATTTTTGTCCAGGGGAGTATGATGTAGGAGCATCGTTAGCAAGCACATGTGGAGAGGCAACTCAGTGCCTTAGCACGCCTTTGAATCATTTCAGAATCTTAACCACTGGCGTTTCCTGAAAATATTTTTGAAATGATTGAAAACTAAAGAAGATCAAACACTTGGGTGCTGAATGATCACAAGTGATCTGGGAGTTTCACTCCTAGTCTTGAATGTAATGGAACTTAGGTAGCAGTTAGGTTTTGTTTTCGAGAAAATGAGTAGTCAGAGGGAACCCTAAGAACCCTCTGAGATAAATAGAGGTGTTGTATGCCCAAATGAGGCTGTTGCAAGTTAGTAGGAGATTGTTGTGATTTAGTTGTTGTTGAGTTTTTAGTTGTTGTTTTATTATAGCTGTAGCCATTTACTTTTTAATGAATATAACAGAGGAAAATTGACCCAATGCATGGTGTTGCTACTGTTTACAATTCCCTGTTATTTTGTTTTCATGAATGAATGAGTTATGTTGTTGAGTATATGAAACAATGAAGTGTTTAGATAAGTTTTGATTGTTCTCTTCGTTGAGTTCATGCAAGGTGTGCATACAGTCCGAAAAGAGTGCGTTGACATAATCTATTTCGATTCTGAAGCTTAGAAGAGATAGTGCGAAACTTTCCCTTTGCAAGGAGTGAAAAGTGATTGTTGCAAGGTGTGCATAGTCGTCCATAAGAACTTAAGCCTTGCATGAGAATCTGTTGCAAGGAGTGCGCAAATCCAAAATTCAACTAAGTGTCAAAGTAATCGTCTAAGGATTCAAGGGGTTCAAAGGAGAAATCTCACGAGAGATAGTGGGAGAAATCTTCAAGGGAAACGAAGTTCTAAATATTTCACAAGTCATCGACTAAGATCCGTTCAAGAGAGAGCGAGATCATTCTGGGTCATCGGATCTGGGCAAGATGCACGAGATTTAAGTCTCTGTGTGCACACAAGAGCGAGGATTCTCTGAAGAGCCGAAGTAGACACTGGTCATTGGTTTCCAGGGGGATACGTGTCAACATATCTGAGACTTCGGGGAAAGTCACTTCGAGTATTTCAGTCGAGGAGTTGAAATTCCTGAACCCCGAAGAGCCAAAGTAAGTCGTAGTCATTCGATTTAGAAGGACAAGCGGAAGCGATCTATGAATTTCGGGTGAAAACACTCTGGGAGGAAGCAAAGACTGAGAATTAAAACCCTTGAAGCCCGAAGAGCCGAAGTGAACCACAACCGTCGATCTGTGAGGGACACGTGTTGACAGATTGTTGTCTTCGAGTGAAAGCACTCTGGGAGGAAGCGAAGACTGAGAGTTAAAACTCCCGAAGCCCGAAGAGCCGAAGTGAACCACAATCGTCGATCTGTAAGAGAAACGTGTCGACAGATCGTTTTGTTTGGGTGAAATCACTCTAAGAGGAAGCAACGACTAAGAGTTAAAACTCCTGAAGTCCGATCTGTGAGGGATACGTGTCGTCGATCTGTGAGGGATACGTGTCGACAGATCATTGTATTCGAGTGAAAGCACCCCAGGAGGAAGTGTGAACTGGGAGTTAAAACTCCCGAAGCCTGAAGAGTTGAAGTGAACCACATCCGTCGATCCATGAGGGACACATGTCGACATACCATTATCTTCAGGTGAAAGCACTCTGAGAGAAAGCGAAGACTGAGAATTGAAACTCCTGAAGCCCAAAGAGCAGAAGTGAACCAAAATCGTTGATCTGTGCAGAATACGCATCAACAGATCATCAATTTTGGGTGGAAGTCATGCGGAGGAATCCAGAGTTGAGAGTTGAAACTCCCAAAGCCCGAAAGGTGAAATAAATCATAGCCATCGGTTTGGAAGGAGGGAACACGTCGCTAGATTGTGGATATATGGGAGTGCTTGCGAAAGGGGGAAAAGGGTCATTGAATGAAAGATAACCAAGGCAGAAATAGGACATACCTCAACCATCGATTAAGAATTAGCACCTAAGATCCCAAGATCGACGGTCGTGCTTAATTGTGGGGACATAAAGTGCTCGGGTTTTAAAAATCTTGGAGTGGGATGCAATCAAAACCATGATATTGCCAAAAGGATGCGTGGCAGCTGCTAATGAATTGCGGAGAGAAAAGTGATGTGGTCTCAAACCACTCTAGGCCTCCACGCAATCGTGTTTTTGCGTGAGGACATAGCCCGAGGTCACATATGGGAAAGGGATAACAAAAGAGGATCTAGCGTTTGGACCCTGATAGTTCAGTAGCACGAAGGTAGAGGTTGTGGGTGTCATAGAACTTGCAACAAAAGACTGAAAAGGGCCTATGTTTAATCAAAAGGGAGACCATCAAGGTTTAAGAGATTCGATTCGGCTCCGATAATCGAAGATCCTTGATCGGGAGGTCGCACAGCCACGAGGGAGACTAGGGGGGTCTACATCAAGGGGTGAAGGATCCCATGTGATGGGTTTATTGTTCTCCTCTTTGTAGAGAGTTGAGATGATATGGTACTCCAAATGAGTCTCATGTGAGACTTAGTGAGATAGAGATCTGTTGAGTAGGACGTCCCTGTGGTTGAGCACAGGTGGACATGATCCTAATGGTTGAGCACTAGTGAGTGTGTGTCCAGATGATTCTCNAAAGAGGACATACCTCAACCATCGATTAAGAAGTAGCACCTAAGATCCCAAGATCGATGGTCGTGCTTAATTGTGGGGACATAAAGTTCTCGGGTTTTAAAAATCTTGGAGTGGGACGCAATCAAAACCATGATATTGCCAAAAGGATGCGTGGCAGCTGCTAATGAATTGCGGAGATAAAAGCGATGTGGTCTCAAACCACTCTAGGCCTCCCCGCAATCGTGTTTTTACGTGAGGACATAGCCCAAGGTCACATATGGGAAAGGGCTAACAAAAGAGGATCTAGCGTTTGGACCCTGATAGTTCAGCAGCGCGAAGGTAGAGGTTGTGGGTGTCATAGAACTTGCAACAAAAGACTGAAAAGGGCCTATGTTTAATCACAAGGGAGACCATCAAGGTTTAAGAGATTCGATTCAGCTCCGATAATCGAAGATCCTTGATCGGGAGGTCGCACAGCCACGAGGGAGACTAGGGGGGTCTACATCAAGGGGTGAAGGAGCCCATGTGATGGGTTTATTGTTCTCCTCTTTGTAGAGAGTTGAGATGATATGGTACTCCAAATGAGTCTCATGTGAGACTTAGTGAGATAGAGATCTGTTGAGTAGGACGTCCCTGTGGCTGAGCACAAGTGGACATGATCCTAATGGTTGAGCACTAGTGAGTGTGTGTCCAGATGATTCTCCTACGAGACTCAGTGAGATAGAGATATGTTGAATTGGACGTCCCTATGGCTGAGCACAGGTGGAAGTGCCCCTAGTGGCTGAGCACTAGTGGGTGTGTGATATCCCTTACTATATTGTTTAAGAGTTAGATTTACCTGTAACCCTAATTATGATGTAAAGGGTACATGTCAGCCCCACCATAAAGTAAAAGATAATTAATGTAAAAGATAATTAATATGGTAATTATTAATTATATTATGATTTATTGAGGTTAGCCCTGTTGTGCCAATAGACACCACTTTTGATGTGTTCAGTCTAGTATAAATAAACATTTTTTCCCCATTGAGGAAACATAACACACATGTGATTTTGGAAATTTCAGCAAGTACATCTTCTAGGGATGAAGTGCGCACCTCTCTTGGGCGCTAGACTTCTTGGTTTTGTGAGCACCCTTTTGTGTGCTAGGTCTATGGTGTGGGAAGTCTTTCTCTTGAAGAATATAGCAAAGGATTGGCTTGGTTTTCTTCCCTTGTTGAGAAGGGTTTCCCATGATACTTCTTGTGTACTTGTGCATGGTATTTCTTCTTGTGATCTTGGTTACTGCAACAAATTGTTTATGGTGTAGTTGCAATTGTCTATGGTTCAAGTAAATGCTAAAATTGAAATAAACTTCATGCTTGGGCCTAGCCTAGTGAAAATTCAACACATTCCTTGCAAACACACTCATGTTAATGATACAAATTAAAAGAACATGTATAGGTACACACCTTTGTTACCCAACTGTGACGGTAAACCTTAGAATGACTTTGTTGGAACAAAGGTTTAGCTGCTAGAGGATTGGTAAACCTCATAATGTCCCTTTCAATAGATCTCTCTTGGGCACAACATGCACTTTATTCATGCTAGGTCTTTTGTCTTCATGAATGTCACATTCTAAGGTTCCTTCTCTTTTCTTGCTTCAAACCGTGGTTCCATGATCTTGCCTTTCACGATATCCAACACTTTATTCTTGGCAAGGATGAGGTCAATCCTTGTCTTCCACGCTCCGAAGTTAGAAACCTCTTCTAACTTGTTTTCAGACTTCATAGAGTAAGTTATGACTTCTTTGACTTGGTCAACCTTTGAATTTGACCAACAACTCAAACTTGACATATTGGCTTGTTGAGAGTACTAGGAGGTGCACTAGGCTGGGCGCACTAGGTTATCCAAGAATTAGGTCAAGTGCTTCACTTAAGGTGCCTCAACATGAGGGTTAGGGTTTCATTGTTGGAGCAAAATCTTTGACTGCAACTGCAACTGCAACTGAGAAAATACTCCCAATCTACCTTCCAATGGTTAGAATGTTCGAAGATAATGTGGGCCCATAACTTGTTAGAAATAATAGGTGTGCTTGTTTCACCATAGACAATATCTCAATATTGTCACCCAACCATAGGCACAAATGCCAACCCCGAGCACCTTAACCTTGACAGATATAATCATTATAGAATAAAACCCTAGAATCAATAGCCAACCAAGGTAGTGTACCTCTCTCCAAAGTGAGCATACCAAGAAGAAAGTCCAAACCATAACCAAGCAGAAATTCCAACCATAACCAAAGACCAAGTCACCATTGTAGCAACTGCATCTTTCCTCTAGTCATGCACACCACTTATCCTTTTGTAGTTGTGAGAGTGAGTGTGACAAATGAGCTCTAGTGCCCTCTTATTTATAGTCCTCCAAGAGACCTAACTGGGATGACTTCTAATTATGGAGGATGATGATTTAATATAAATTATTAGTTTGGGATGACTTGTCTTCTAAGGTTATTTCCTAACCTTCTTGAGTTTCTCTTGCTTTTCAGAATATTCTAGACTCGTCAAAGGATTCATGTAGAGGTTAATACCTCCCACAACTACCATAATATCAACAGTTAGCAACATGTATTATGCATTGGGTGGATGGTTTAATCAATTAAGCAAAGCCTCATGCCATTCATTCTTTTATATATATATATATATATATATATATATATATATATAATGCAAAGTGTAATTAAATGTTTTTTATTTGTTAATAAAAGTATTAATTGAGGAGTAAGGCACTAATTAATTAAGGAATATGTGTTCCTTGATGGAATGAATGATGATAAACATTCTACTAAATGTAAATAAATTAACTTTTTTATGAAAATATACTTAATGATTTATATAAATTAAGTAATATGTTTTTAAGGGTTATTTTATAAGTTTTGTAAGGACCAACGAAAATTAGTGCAAGGATTGGCATTGATTCATATGGATATGGACTATCACCACAACAAATTCAAAATTTAACTCCAATTTTTCAATAATTGAATAAGAATGTACAAAAAGATATGAACAACATGAATCTCTAAGGAACATGAGCCACAATAATGTCCCTGCACCTTTTAGCATAAAATGATAAAAGTGCAAGGGAGGTCAAAAGAGGAACCAAGACATATTTGGAAAATTGCTTAGGATGACATAATTATTTGTTTGACTATGCTGTTAGGAAGTTATAAAGACTTTAAATACAATAATACATTTGCAAACTAGTGAAAAACAATTATAAAAAAATTTATTTCGTGGCATAAATGAATTTTAATCTTACAATGTCTCGGGCAAGTGTTCTTTCTATTTCCATGCCAACGAAGATGTAAAAGCAATAAGTGCCAAGATTTTTCCTTTTTAGAGTGTATTGGGATTACCACTTATACTCATTAAGTAAAATGGCATCTTCATCGATGATATGATCCCACTTGTACTCATTGAGTAAAATGGCATCTGCATCGATGCTATGATCCCACTTGGGTAAAATGGCATCTTTGTTGCTAATATTCCACATGAATGAGGTACATTCATGTATTTTTAATATTAATTAATTTTAATTGAAAAATTCAAGATGTGAATTAGATAATATGCACACAACTTTAAAAATGTTATATATGTTTTAGTCTTTTCTAAACAATGGTACTTCATTGTCACAAAAGTATACCACTAAAAGTACTAAAATCATGCATATCACTAGAGTATGAATAATAACAAATCAATGACTAGTTAAGACAAACAAAATTTGTGCTTCACACTTGATGTTCTTCAAGCTATCATCGAAGTGCAAAAATAAATTGGATCAGTAGCCCTATCATTTTAGTATCCAAGAACCATACAATTATCATCATGCATGATCTTTTTGACAAAACTATGACATAGACTAGATTATAATTTTTTTTACAAAATATGCATAGGACATCCATACCTATATGGAACTCAAAAAAAAATTGCAAGCTAAAAATGTTTAGCGATAAAAAATGGTGACAACATTTAGATTAAATATTTATATTTTAACACATAACCAACATTAACTAGGCTATCCAACCCCTTTTCCTATCATACTACCCTTTGCCAATGCAAGCCCCCTCCAAATTCCAGATAAGTATGGACAAAGGTCTCTCATGGATTAATCTCAACCTTATGAAATATTTTTTCTTAGTTATTTTCAGTTTTATATATCAATCAGGATCAATAGTAAACAATGGTAGAAAGCACATTAGTTTTTTTGTTTGAATATGAAGAATTTATCATTTTGATAGGAAATGTGAAAGATGGGCTATATGTAGTGCACCAAACACCTCACTTATTTTTTGGGATGTATATATGTACAAGATATAAAGCCAATCCTAGATTTTACTATGTAATAATCACATGTATAGGTGAAGGGTTGTGATACTAAAATAACAATCCAAAAAAAATTAAAAGTTACCTTAAGTATAATTTATTCTTTATTCATTATTTAGTGTATCCTTTTAACAAAATATAACTCTAAATACACTTATCCATTATCATGATTATTCCAATACACTTGGTTTATGGATAGTAATTAGTTATATTTAATGATTGGTTAATGGAAGTGAAGGAACCAAATTTTTCTGGTACTGTGAAAGTTTAAAAAAGAAAATATTCTTCACTAACAACTATTGAGTGAATTGCACCATATATAAGCACCGTTTACACTATAAAATAAGGAAATTATTGGTTTTTAGCAATCATATGTCCTTTTTTTTAAGTGAAAGGAAAGATCTCAAATTTTAACTTTGAGTGCAATGATAACCATGTAATCCATGTTGTTTAAATTGTTCAATAGAATTATGATGTATCTGCACTACCTT
>JASDQU011443687.1:9367-23104 GCA_032191745.1 Picea mariana | reverse complement strand
AAAGGTATGTTTCCATTGATTTGTTTTAATTGTGATGGTATTGGTCATTTTGCTAACAAATGTCCTCGTAAGAAAAATAAGAGGAATGATGAAGATTACTCAAATAGGAAACAAACATACAAAGGAAAAAGAACCACAAAGAAATCTTTCAAGAAAATCTTATGCACCAAAGAATACATCTCCTCATCTGATGAAGATGAAGTTAGTGACAGTGAGATAGAAAGAGTTCTATTCATGGCAATAAAAGAAACTGACAAATAAGACATCGAACAAGAATAAGAAGAGGCCAAAGAAGAATATGAAGAGGTATAAGTTGACTATCGAGAATAATTGTTGTGTGTCATAGAAGATATGATAAGAGAGAAGAGGAAAAACAAGAATCTACAAGCAGAACTAGACAAGAAAGAAAACACTCAAGAACTAGAACAAATGATCACAAATTTGAAGCTTAAAATAGAATAAGATAAAAGAATTGAAGAAGCACTCAAAGAACAACTAGAAGAAAGAGATAGGATCATTGGAAATTTGGAAGAAGATATTGTCACATTAAGAAAGGATCTTCAAAAGAAAAATATGCAGAACAACTCAAAAGTTTTTTTTGACGTTATCAACAGTCAAAAATCTTATCATGAAAAGTCCAGACTTGGATATAATCAGAGAGAAAATGGATAATATCCAAAACAATAGTACAAGAAACATATCAAAAAATCTATGCAGAAACAATCAAAGGGGATAGGAAGATCTACAAGGAATATTACAAGGACACTCCTCCATCGAGAAGATTTAGATTTGAGAATCAATAATCGACAGATAGGCCTCATGAATAAGAATGATTTAGAAGAGAAACCCCTTTCATAATATCTTCAACTCCCAGGTATCAAACTATCTTTTTCGGCTTATGTTATGCATGTAATAATTTTGGACATAAAGCTATGAATTGTAGAGCTAACAGCAGGAACATAAAAAACTTTTAAATTCATACACAAAATAGTTATCCAAGAAGGCCTAGTGAAACACAAAGAAGAAGTTATAGCAGGTTTGAATCATTGAGCAATGAATTCTAATTCTACAAGTGTAACAACTTTGGACACATGACCAAATATTGAAAAATGACAGTTCCTAGAGAACCAAACTAGAACAACAAAAGTTACAGACAAGAACCTCAGAAGAGAACATGGATAAGAAAGAAGAATTAGTATATAAATGAAGAATGCACACTCACTTTAAAAGCTAAGAAAAATAAATGTGGTTGGTATGTTGACAGTTGTTGTTCAAAAGACATGATAGGTGATAAAGATAGGTTTCTTACATTAAGAAAGGAAAGAGATGGATCAGTCTCCTTAGACAATGATGATTCGGCTAAAATCATTGCAAAAGACATAGTCAGAATTGGAAACAAGAATACTAAGGAAAAAGATGTTCTACTTGTAGAAGATATGAAACATAATCTTCTATGTGTGATTCAAATGTGTGACAAAGGTCATAAAGTTACTTTTGATTCACAAATGTGAGAGATAACAAAAGAAGGTTCATGAAAATTGATTCCAACAGCTCCAAGAACTTCAAGCAACATATATGTACCAAGTGAAATTGGAAATGAAAAGTGTTGTCTAGGAAAAGAAGATGGAAGTTGTTTATGGTAGAGAAGAATGGGTCACATACACTTTGATAACCTTGTAAAATTCATAAAAAGGAAGTAGTTAGAGAAATTCCCCAGATTACGAAACAAATCAACACTTATGCAAGCATTTTCAACAAGGAAAGCAAACAAAGACTTGGTTTAAATGAAAATAATATTCAACGACAAGACCACTGGAAATTGTGCACACTGCTCTAGTTGCACCAAAAACAACAAAGGGTTTAAAGGTTGAGAAATACTTTATTTTATTATTTTATTATTATACAAGAATGACTGTAGTTTTCGTTCTCAGGAATAAGTCAGAAGATTTTGAAAACTTCAACATGTACAAGGAAATGGTTGAAAATGAAATGGATTCAAAAATAAAATGTTTGAGATCTGATAATGGAGGAGAGTTCACTTCAAACAAATTTATGGACTATGCAGTAGGCATGGAATAAAAAGGAAATTCTTCTTTGCTAGGAAACCTCAAAAGAATGGAGTTGTTGAAAGAAAGAATAGGACAAGACAAGAAATGGCTCAAACAATGTTAATCGATTCCAAATTGACAGATATATTTTGGACACATACAATGCATACAAAGGTTCACATTCAAATTTAATAGATTAATGCTTAGAAACACCACTGAAAAAACTCCCTATGATCTATGTAAAGGAAGACTAGCAAATGTGAAGCACTTCAGATTATTTAGAAGAAAATGCTACATCAAAAGAGAAGATGGAAGAATGAGAAATTTTGACTGTCGTGTGGACAAAGGAGTACTTGTTGGTTACTCAAGTACAAGGAAATAATATAAGAGTTACAATTTGAGGTTGAACAAAGTTTTGGAAAGCATCAACGTAGCAATTGATGAAACAAGTGGACGAGAATTAAAGAGCAAGAAAATGAATCAATGGAACAAATTTACGAAGAAGAAGCAGGAGATGAAGAAGAAGTAGAAGGGGAAGATGAAGAGGATCATATACAAGTAGAAGAGAAAGTTCAACAAGTTCCTCCAAAGAACCCTAGAAAATGAGTACAAGAGAATCATCCTTCAGATCAGATTATTGAAAACAAAGATGCAGAAGTTGAGACTAGAAGAATAATTTGTTCACCGTAACAAATGCACCTAGCAGTCTCATCTACGATTGAACCAAACAGTTTTGAAAAGGCTAGCAAGCATGAATTTTGGAATAAGGCCATGGATGAAGAATTGGTTCAAATAGAGAAGAATGACACTTGGGAATTGGTTCCAAGACCAAATAATAAGAATGTGATTGGCGCAAAGTGGGTATTCAAAAATAAAATAAATGAAGATGGACAGGTTACAAGAAAAAATCCTAGATTGGTATGTAAAGGATACACACAGGTTGAAGGAATCGACATTGAAGGGATATTTGCTCCAGTTTCCATAATGGAAGCAATCCGATGTCTCCTAGCTTATGCATGCTCCAATAATACTAAAGCGTATTAGATGGACATGAAATCAGATTTTCTGAACGAAAAACCTGAAGAAGAAGTCTACATTGAACAAACAAAAGGATTTCAGTTGTGAAAGAACATAGATTACGTGTGTAAATTGAATAAGGCCTTGTATGGTCTAAAATAGGCTCCTAGAGCATGGTACTATAGACTGGATAAATATCTACAATAGAAAGGGTTCATAAAAGGAAATGCAGAAAAAAACCTCTACATCAAGGTAACTCAAGATAGTATTTTGTTAATTGAATTTTATGTTGATGATATTATTTTTGGAAGTACTGAAGATAGGTTAAGCTAGAAATTTGCAAAGGATATGCATAATGAATTTGAAATATCATTACTTGGAGAATTATCCTTCTTTCTGGGTCTTCAAATACGTTAAAGAAACCAAGGGATTTTTATTTCTCAAACATGTATATCAGAGAAATGCTAAAGCGGTTCAGAATGAAAGATTGAAAACTAGTTACCACTCCTATGAAAACCAGTTGCAAGTTGAGCAAAGATGATGATTCAAAGTCTACATACCAGAGGAAATACAAGTAAATGATTGGTAGATTACTATATGTGACAACATCCAGACCAGATTTAATGTAGGCAGTTGGATAGGTGGCACGATTTCAAGAAGCACCGAAGGAATCACATGTATTAGCAGTGAAGAGGATTTTCAGATATCTCAAAGGAAAAGAAGAGTTTGGATTATTTCCTACATAGATGCAGATTGGGAAGGTTGCATTGATGACCGACAAAGAACCAGTGGAGCATCGTTCTACTTGGGTGAGTGTTTAATATCATGGTTAAGCAAGAAACAATCATCTGTATCCTTATCTACAGCCAAAGTAGATTATATTGCAGCAACATCATGTTGTACACAGGTTCTATGAATCAAACAAACTACGAAGGATATACAGGTTGAATATGATGATACCATTCCAATCTATTGTGATAATAAAAGCGCCATCAGTATCTCAGAAAACCTGGCGATGCACTCCAAGACAAATAACATTCCAATCAAGTATCTTTTTCTACGAGAACAAGTTGTAGAGAAGAACATCAAAGTTGAATATGTGGGCACAAAAGAACAAGTGGTAGATATCTATAGAAAATCACTTCCAAGAGAAGCCTTTGAGTATATCTACTCCAAAATGAATTCTTTTGAATGCTTATCTTATATGTCTTAGATTTACATGAGGAAGCACCATAAATAGGAGAAGTCAGGTTGGGTGATCAGTTTCAGGAAGAGTTCATTCAGGGGGAGTAGCCACAGATGGAAATATACCTTTGACATTGATGACAAAGGAGGAGATATTTATCAGATGAAAAGATAGAATCTCTTAGAGAAAGAGCATAGAGGCATGGTTCCAGGGGGAGTAATGGTATAAGGGGGAACATGAGTGATATGATTTCAATATCACATCAAAGTGTTGCCATCAATTCCAAAGGGGGAGATTGTTGATTAATTGGGTTAGTTTCCATTGATGTAAACCCTTGAAGAAAGTTCGGTAGAGAATTCTTGTAGCACAAAGGGTTGGATAATGGACCCAAGTTTGTTTTATGGATAATGTTATGAGTTTTGATATATTTGTAGGTAAGACTATTGTAGATGTATAGTACATGTCATGTCATTTTTGATGGTATGTGGAACATGACACAACTCCTCACGATTAGAGAGTTATGTCCATGTGAGGTTGGATAACCCTCATGAGTCATCTAGAAGCCCCAAAAAGGCAAAGTGTTTGCAAAAGAAATTATTTAAATAATAAAATTAATTGAGAACTCCCTAAAATAAGGAAAGTGGGATGCTACATGAAATTATAAATAAGAGGCAAGACTCTCTCATTTAATAACACTTGAATATCATTGAATATATATTTTTGTGAAAGGTTATTTTTGGGAAGGTATTATTCATAGAGAAAAATTGCAGCAGAAAAAGTGACGCAGGAAAGGTGCGGTAGAAAAACTGCGACAAAAAAACTGCGGTAGGAAAAGTGAGGCAGGAAAAGTGAGGCAAAAAAAGTGCGATAGAAAAAGTGTGACAGAAAAATCGGGCAGAAAAATCACAGTAGAAAAAGTGCGGCAGAAAAATCCCTGCAGAAAAAGTACGACAGAAAATCTGTAGCAGAAAAATCACGACAGAAAAAGTGCGGCATAAAAATCACGGCAGAAAATGTGTGGAAAAAAAATCACAGCAACAACATGCTTGGGGTATATTTATGAGAGATATGGCACATCTTGTTTGAGGTTATTGGTACAGGTTGTTACAGGTTGATTGGTACAAGTTTACAACAATATATCTCATAGTGACAGTGTGACAGTGGTTCCATCATTCTACTTTTATGTTAGGGAAGTTGGACGGGGCAAGGACATGTGGTTGTAGCCACCTTATGTTTGTAGCCATAGAACATAGGGGGTTGTATCCTCCTTCTGGTTGTAGCCATAGAATTGGGGAGTTGGAGCTTCCCTTAGGTTGTTGCCTAAGAAACTAGGGGGTTGGAGCCTCCTTCTAGTTGTAGATAGAAAACAAAGGATGTTGATGTTTCTAATGAATGTAATTCTTCAATACATATAATAAAAAATATTTTGTGTTTTTCTCCCACTTTGGGTTTCCACGTAAACACATGGGTGTACTGTGTATGTGTATGATTGTTCATTTGTTCATTGTTTATTTACTCTGCAATTATTGGATGATAATGCTACACTGATATAACACTTGCATTATATGGTTGAAAAGGTTTCAATTTCTCTATTACTGGTTCACCCCCCCTCTCAGTAATCCAACATAATTATCTTCCATCCATCGAAGTCTATGGTAAGAGAGAAGTTGATGAGTGAGTTATGATGAGGGAATCAAAATAATTATGTGACATCTCAATAGTCAAAGTGGTGTGGATTCCAACTTGGCATACAACTTGTCCCAAAGTCTGACATGTGTCAAGATGATGATATGAGCCATGTGTAATGAAAAAATTAAGCCACGTACAAGAAAATTTCAAGTTCAAAATTCATAATAGGGTCATAAATTATAATGATGTTAGCATGAGTTCAACTTCCATGTTAGTTCCACAATGATTGATCCATGTGTAATAAAGTACAAATTCATATATCCCTTGCAAGGTTTGGTTAGAGTATAGTTTGACCATAAGTCATAATCTGTTGGAGTGAATACCTACCATTCCTTAAAGAGGATCGGGTTAGATTATATTGAGATACCTATACTTTGATAATGAAGGACTATGAGAACACTTCTTAGTCATTGATCTAGGTGGCAGATATTCATCGTTCATTGTAGAATAAATGGTTAGAGTGGATTATGATTAGTGATACTCCGAAGAGGAGCTCCAAGAGAAATGTTGACGATAGGTCGACATGCAAACAATATGCAATGAAAACCATATATCTACGTGGTTCCCACCTAACCATATTATGAAAGAATCGAGGGACTAAAGATAATCATTGTGCATGTTGAAGGGTCAACATAATTGGAGCCATTGATTTCAACCAACAAGGACCATTGGATCCATCATATTACTTTTGATCGAAGTGGAATTGATGGACATGCTCCAACAAAGAGGACTTTGAGAACCAACAATAATTGTTGATCAATGAGTCAATAGTTGTTGAACTATTAGGTAGTGTTGATAGTTTCAAGCTCCTTGTGTTCTTGATGAACATGATCACAGATCAATGGTAGAGATTGAATGAATATCTATATCTAATGGTTGTTGAGTGATGAGGTCCTTAATGTTTGATATCTTGATGGTTTCAATATTATTGATATTATATCGATGGTTATAATTTAATATAGAGACGATTAGATGGCTCTTGTTCGTTGAGGACATTGTTTATAACTTTATAGATCATATAGAATTCAAGAACTATTTTAATAATTAAACAAATAGGGTTTTAGCATTAAGGAATAGTAAGCTAAATTGCATTGAACAAAAGGGAACAAAGACTGGATTTCATGAAGGATTTATTAGAGAATAGAGAATCTGGAGTCGACCTCATGAACGTATTATTTTGGGATCATACACACTATATATATAAGAATGAGGAGGAGCACTTGCATTTACTTGAGAAGGAATTTGTGGGTCTAAAACAACAAGTGAGAGGATCAAAGTTCATATCTCAGGAATTACATGGAGAAGGAATGAATATTGAACGTTCTATGGGATGGTTTTCTAAGGAGTAAAGTTTATTATAGGAAAATGTTGTTTAATAAAATCAAAGTTTATTGGATGATGAGTAGATGGCCAAACTACAATATTTTTGAGATTAAAATTGTAGGTTGGTTCCTGAAGTCATTCATTTCATGTTCAAGAGGATTTGTGTCCTTGTCTAATTGCAGGTTGGTGCCTAAAGTCATTGTATTGGTGCTCAATAGGATTGGTGTCCTCATTTATTTGTTGTTTGGTGTGTAAAGTGTTACTTGGTTCTCATAAGAGGATTGGTTTCCTCATGTACTTCTAGTTTGGCTCCTATAGAGGATTGGTGTCCTCACATTTTTTTTTTTATAAATGAATTGATATTTGTTGGTGGAATATTTTCAAGTGGTTTTCTCCTAGTTTGGGTTTCCACTTCAACATCAGTGTACTATGAATGTGTTGATTTATATATGTAATCATGGACAATATATTTCTCTTGTGATAGACTGAAATTACAAATTATAATATGTTTGAAGTAGTTTAGAATATAAATATGTAAAATTGTATAGTATCGATTGACCCCCTTCGGTACTACTTAATATTCCAACACTTTTATTTATATTACTCCTATTTTTCTTTGGAACTTGTACATAACCATCACAACCATAAACTTTGAGATGTGTGAGAGATGGTTTCTTACTAGTCCATACCTAATTTGGACTCATGTCATTCAACACTAATGAGGGTGATCAATTTACCATGTAACATGCAGTGTCAACTACCTCTATCCATAATTCATGTCCCAACCTAACACCGTTGGGCATGATCCTTGCTCTTTCCATCAGTGTCCTTTTAATCCTTTCTACAACTCCACTTTGGTGAGGTTTGTATGGAATAGTAATATTCCTTTCTATACCATATTTCTTACAGAATTTTTTGAATTGATTCCCGAAGAATTTTCCACCATTATCCTTCCTCGACACCTTGATTTTATTCCCTATCTAATTTTCCACAAGAGCCTTAAACTCTTTAAATTTGTCAAAGACTTCATATTTTTTCCCTTGGAAATAAATCCATATATTCCTTGAGAAATAATCTATAAATGATATGTAGTACACAAATTTACCTAGGGATGGAATCATCATAGGTCCAAACACATCTCTCTGCACCAACTATAAATTCCCCCTTGTCATTATAGTACCAGAATATAATCTTAATCAATTTTTCTTCCCATATAAGAAATATTCACAGAAATAAATATCTAAAGAGAAATCCAACATACCTTAAACCATACCTTTACCATGTATTACTTGAAACCTATTCTCTCTAATATGTTGCAGTCTTTGATGCCACAACATATAATTTTCTCTAGAGACTACAATATTTTTTCCTTATTCATCTCCATTCTTAGGAACAACAGAATTGCTTCACCTGTAACTTATAGTGCTTCCCAAAAAATTATAAAGAGTTGCAATCTAAAATTTCCTCAACAACACCATTTCTCCTCAAACCATCCCGCATGTTTCCTTTTCCAACATTTCTTTTACACTTGCATCATCCATCTTGATTACATAAATCAAATTCCTAGAATATCCTAAGTTTTTCATAACAACAAGGAGTGTTCTAATCCTACAACCCATGGGATTCAACTTGAAATTTCATCATCCTACAATTATTTTTGTAGAGTAATATCCTATAAAATCATCACCCCCATCATACTTCTGATACTCACAAAACCACTCCTTGTGAGGATTCATATGAATGGATGCATCAAAGTCGACCAACCATGCCTCATGATCTACATGTGTGGTTGAATAAGTCAAGTACACATCCCCTTGTTCATATATGAAGGTGTTTTCTTTTGTAGAATGGGAGTGATCACTAGATCCATTCCCTTTCTCAACACTTTTGTATCTACATTATTTCTTTTAATGCCCTTTATTTTCTATATCTCTAGCATGCCTTTAAAAGTTTTCCTAGAGATTTAGATCTTCCTCTAGATTTAGATCTCCCACTTGATGACTTATTTTTATTTACTTGCTAGGATATTCCTCTTAAAATAAGGAATCTATTCTCTTACTTTCCATGTTTTTTCATCATATCTCCTACAACAAAAAGGATGAAACCACATCATTGAAACTTAAAGTAGTTGCATTATTTCTTGTGTCCATAACCAGGCTATCCCAGAATTTTAGTAATGGTAACAACAAATTGATACACTTATATTCATCAAAAATCTTAATATTAATAAACAATAATTGGCTTACCATAGTATTAAAGGTATTTATATGCTCTATCATTGAGTCTTCATCTTTCATGCTTATGTTGTATAGCTTATTCTATAGGGAAATTTTTCTTACCACGGACCTAGACTAATAGAAAGCCCCTAAATTATCCCATAATTCCTTTTCTATAGCTTCCTATGACACATTCAATAATATTGATTCTAAGACACACAATTAGATTTTTCTCTTTACTTTCCAACTTGAATTTTTCCATTCTTTCATTGGGATTCCCATGTGTGCAATACCTAGATCTATAATGAACCATTACTCTTTTTCTACCAAAATATATTCCATATTGAGCTTACATAGCTCAAAACGTTTCCCATTAAAACAAATTGTCTCTATTTTTGAATAACATTTATTTTCACCAAAATAATTGATACCACATATATCCCACTGTAATAAGGTTTATCATTGATCTAAGCCAATCCCATAGCCATAGATTCTTCCCCCTGAATCCAATAACTACTATGATACCAAATGTGAGTTTTAACCTTTTACATTAATACAATTTACAAACATATTCTTAACATAGAAAATAAAACAATTTCAATTATATACATGTAAAGAGACTTACCCTAGAAACCTTAGTAATTATGAACCTCTAGGAACACATACCTCAGGAATTATGACCTCAAGAACTATCAACCTCTATGAAATTGTACCTAATGACCTATGACCTCAGTAATTATAAGCTTAGGAACTATGGCCTTAGGAACTATGACCTTAGGAAATTTTACCACTAGAACTATGACCTCGGGAACTATTACCTTTACAATTATGACCTCTAGAACTATGAACTTAGGAAATTTGACCTCAAAAACTATGACCTCGGGAAATTGGACCTATGAAACTATGACCTCAAGGATTATGACCTCATGAATTATGAAACTCCAAAAACTTTGACCTAGGGATCTATGACCTCACAAAATGCGACCTCAGAAACTTTAACCTCCAAAACAATGACATCAAAACTATGAGCTATAGAACTATGACCTTTGAAACTTTAACCTCACAAAATATGACCTCAAAAACTTTACAATTTTGAATTATGACCTCAAGGCCTATGAAATTTAGAGCCACGACCTTGGGAACTTTGACCTCAGTAATTATAACCTCATTAACTATGAACCACCACTAACTTTGACCTCAGGAACTATCACATCAGTAACTTTGAACTACGAAAATATAATGTCAATAACTATGACCTCTAGAACTATGACCTTTGGAACTATGACCTTAGTAAAATTGAGCTAAAAAACTATGACCTTTGTAACTATGACCACAAGAAATATAACCTCTATAACTATGACCTTAGGAACCTTGACCTCACAAACTATAAATTGAGGAACTATGAACTTAGGACCTTTGACCTCAAGAGCTATAACTTTAAACATTTTTACCTATGGAGTTATGGCCTTGGGATAGGAACTTTTACCTTAGGAACTATTACTTCAAGGAATATGACCTCATGAACTATGATCTTCATAATATCCTATTTGAAAACTCATAATTTTTCATGTCATTTACTTCTCTTCCTTTTTGCAAATTTATAACCTTATATTTAATACCAGTTGATGTATTTTAGGAATCCAATAATATTCACATAGAAGAAATTATCAAACACACAAATGATGCTTTAAAAATAAATCAACATAGCAATAAAATATAAACACATAACTCATCAATGTAGAACACAACTATATTTTATTCAATGGAAATGGATCAACTATTATATTTCTTACATTCAAAAAACCATCACAGTCTATGGATTATAGATAGAGACAACTATAAAAGGCCAATCTATAAGTGCCAAAGTTCATTTGTTTATTTACAAACATCATATTTATGCTTGTGATATTTAGTTTGTGTCCTTCCAACTACATTGTAAAATTTCAACAATTCATATTTTGAGGGTACACAAATTAACTATGGGTGTCAATTGGATTTAGCTTGGGTCATTGGGAGGAATGATTGTTATCCTCCCCACCTAATTTCAATCCCCACAAGTGACAATTGAGATATTAATGAGTATATTATTGTAATGTATTTGAACCATGTTGTTTACTAACCTTCTTTCCATAAGGTTCAAGGTTTTATCTTAGGTACCATAATCAAAATGTAATGCACTCAACCTGCAGTTGGTTCACTGTTACACATGATTTTGGTCACTCTGGTGATGTATTAACAATGGTGTATTCAGGCTCCCAACAAGGACTTTTTGCCTGAGAAAAGTGGCCCTTGTCTGCTTCCAAAAACTTATTTTTAAAGTGAGTTCGCAGGCTGTCTATGGCCTAGGGTGCGAGAACCCCTCATTCTCGAAGGCCACCTACACTTAGGGTGAGAAATTCTCACAGTTTGCTCCATACACAGGGTGCAAACCTGTTTTTAAGCTTGGAAAGGAGAAGAGGTCTCCAGGGTTCTAAAAGGGAATCTTCTAGAAAAAGAGTTGGCATTTGTATGGTTGTCATTTTACTGACTTCTTAGATTCAATGGGATCATCCTCATCCATGTAACCATCTCTTCTTCTCCTATATATTGAAAGGTTTCTCATGGAAAAGCTTAAGAAAGATTGAATGAAGAATTGATGAAAGAATTGTGTGAAGAACCCTGCTTGGACAGAGGCTCGAAGGCTCTAGTTGGTCTATCAAGAGGAATTGGATCTTCTTCATGCAAGTACAGAGCAAGTGTGTGTGTTGGAACCAAGGGTCACTGAAAGGAAGCTTGTGACATCAAGACAATCAGGTTGTATATTCTACTTTCAATTAATATGATACAGCGACATGTCCCTTTCCCATAAAGTCACTCTTACTTTATTGTGTAATTCATTGATCATATGCATAAGTTGACATTGAATATATTTTTCTATCTTCACTTTGGTTGGTTTGTGTTGTCTTGGACTTGACCTCACGAGAGCACTGGAGCGAAGCGGGAGCAACATATACCTAAGGAAGTGATATAAAGGTATGTCACTTATTCATCTCTATCGGTAGATTCAATGATTGCAACTTAGGGAAAGAGTCATGTCCTATCCTATTTTTTTCTAGATCCAGGTGGATCTAAGGAGATCTGTTAGTGTCCGCACCTATCGATTAGTCCGATAACAAAATTGGTGACTCCACTGGGGATGCAACCCATTTTTTGGTGATTTTTGGTGTTTTTCCTTGGCCATTTTCTCTTACCTTACCATTTTTCATTTCTATCAATCTCTGAGTCTTGAGGAGACCCTGACAGACTCTCTGGGTCCAGAGGTTCCTTCAAACATTTTGTCCTTTTTCCAAATTTTGCTTATTTTCAGGCATTCTCGCACTAAGCCCTTCAGTAGCCTACGAGAATCCCTATAGTTCACACCCTGCTTTTTAGTCCAATGTGAACCTCTCACACTCTGCTTGTAACTAGCCTGTGAGAATGCTCCATTCTCGCACTGTACACCACTGCTTGCCTACGAACCCATTTTGCAAAATTTTGGGAGTAAGGTTTTTTGTATGCTCAGATGCCCAGATTTGTATGTGTGTCTGAAGAGAACTTCTTAGGTCACTGATTGATTGTTTCTTGACTTCAGATTTCATGAATGATTAGTCTTCGGAAATTGAAACCTATTTTTGTTCATTTTTTCTCAACTATTATCTCTTGAACTTTTCTTAACAATGATATAATCTCTGGTCTTGAAATCCGAGTGCTTGTTTGGTTGGGAGCCAGTGATCAATTTAAAAGTTGGGATTAATTCTCTTTATCAATTGCTCATTACTTGGAAAAATTTTGCCCTCATGCATTTGAAAAGACTAGTCTTGTCTTCTTGTTATGTTTTTCTTCATTGAAAGATTGGTTTGGGTTTTTGTATATTTTTTTTCATTAGTCGTTTGTTTTTTCTTAGTACCACCATTGTTGTGTGGTTTCTACTGAAAATTAAAAAACATTTTTCTTTTTAAAGAAAATTTTTATTTCAAAAATGTTGGCATTCAATTGTTGAAATAGAATGAATAGAGAATTGACATTGGTCATGATTTGTTGATATTTCACTTTCAAAGAAGATTTTATATTGTAGTTCAAGATTGTTCCAGAAAACTCTTCTTTCCCTCCCTTAAATAGGATTCATCGAACAAGAATTGATATTTTTCATTCCTATCTATGCATTGTTGGGTCGGAGTCTCACACAACATTGGTTTCATTTCCGTCTCCTTTGAGTAACAACAACCTTTAATAATATCGT
>JASDQU011443684.1:0-18598 GCA_032191745.1 Picea mariana | reverse complement strand
TTTGCAAGAGGACGTTCCCAGGAAAGAAATAGATCTAATTTCTCAAGTGGGAGATCTAAGTCTAAGGGTAGATCTAAATCTCCCAGAAATTTTGTAAGGGTATGTTGGAGATGTGGAAAAAAAGGGAACTATAAGAAGCAGTGTAGATCCAAAGTTAAGAAAAACAAGGGATCTGAAGAATCTTCTTCTACAGAAGAAAAGACCAACAAGGAAGAAGGAGGGGATGTGTACTTGGCCTCTTCAAGCACACATGCAAATCATAATTCATGGTTGGTTTACTCTGGTGCATCCTTTCATATAACTCCCCAAAGGGAGTGGTTCTGCGAATATGAAAGGTATGATGGAGGTAATGTTTTCTTAGGTAATGATTCAACAACCATAATCATAGGAAGAGGAAGGGTCAAGTTGAGGCTCATAGATGGAAGGATTAGAACACTACTTGGTGTTCTGCACATCCCAGGTTTGGCCAGAAATTTGATTTCTGTAAGCAAAATGGACGATGCAGGGGTAAAAACAATATTTGAAAAGGAAACCTGCAGGATGGTTCGAGGAGAAATGGTGTTGCTGAGGGGAGTTTGGTTTGGAACTCTGTATAAGCTACAAGGAAGCACTATTAATGATGGGTGTAATAGTTCCATTGTTCCTGATATTGGAGTTGAAGAAGAAAGAACTCCTACAATCTTATGCTGTGGCATCAAAGAGTGGGGCATATCAGAGAGAAGGGTCTTCGACTACTACATGGTAAAGGTATGGTTGAAGGTATGTCTAACTTCTCTCTAGATTTTGATTTCTGTGAACATTGTCTATATGGGAAGAAAAATCGGGTAAGATTCCCCTTTGGTGCAACGAGGGCAGAAGGAATTTTACAGCTAGTTCATAGTGATGTTTTTGGACCTGTGTCGGTCCCATCATTGGGAAAATCTGTGTACTATGTCTCATTTATAGATGACTTCTCGAGGAAGACTTGGATATATTTCCTCAGGAAGAAATTTGAAGTCTTTGATAGGTTTAAAGAGTTTAAGGCTCTTGTTGAGAATCAAACAGAGAAAAGAATTAAGGTGTTGAGGACAGATAATGGCGGAGAGTTTTGCGGAAATGAATTTAAAGAATTCTGTAAGAAGTGCGGTATATAAAGGAATAAGACTACTCCATATACACCTCAACAGAATGGAGTTGCAGAAAGGATGAACATGACGCTGATGGAAAAAGCAAGGTGCATGCTCAGTGGTGTCAGGTTAGGGCAAGAATTCTGGGCAGAGGCAGTGGGTACTTCATGTTACTTGGTCAACATATCACCCTCATTAGCGTTGGACGTTAAGAATCCACAAGAGGTATGGACTGGTAAGGAATCTTCTCTCACTCATCTCAAGGTTTTTGGCTACGATGCATATGTTCATGTTACAAAGGAAAACATGATTAAGCTGGATAAGAAGGCTAAAAAGTGTATCTTTATTGGATATAAAGATGGTCTCAAAGGTTATAAGCTTTGGAACCCATAAACTAAGAAGGTAGTGTATAACTGAGATGTGGTGTTTAGAGAAATGAAGGATGTTGTTAAACATGAAGCCCTACCAAGTAAGGAAGAACCAGAGAATATAGAGTTTGATTTAAAGGAAGATGAATCAGACTCTACAGAAGAACATGAATAAGAAGAAGAAGATCCTCATACTCTAGTATTGAGGAGATCGGATCGAGAAAGAGGGCTACCGTAAAGGTATAGTCCATCTGATTTCTATTCAAATTTTGCTTTGTCTATTATTGATGATGATCCTAGAACTGCTAGGGAGGTAGTGGATTCAGAGGATGGAAATCTCTGGAAAAGGGCCATGGATGAAGAAATGACATCTTTGGATAAGAATGAGGCTTGGGATCTAGTGGAGTTGCCAACTGGAAGAAATCCCATTGGCAACAAATGGGTATTTAAAAAAAAAGTTGAATGCATAAGGAAAAGTGGAGAAATACAAAGCTCGGTTAGTAGCAAAGGGTTATTCCCAGGTTGAGGGAATTGATGTTTGGTGAGATTTTTTCTTCTGTTGCCAAGTTAACCTCCATAAGATTTCTATTATCTATTGTTGTTGCATTTGATATTGAAATAGAACAAATGGATGTGAAGACAACATTCCTACATGGGGATCTGGAAGAAGAAATCTACATGAAGCAACCAGAAGGGTATGCTGTGAAGGGAAAGAAGGAGCTGGTATGCAAGCTGAAAAAGTCTCTGTATGGTTTAAAACAATTACCAAGAATGTGGTATCAAAAATTTGATACTTATATGCTGGGACTTGGCTTCACAAGAAGCAAAGAAGGTCACTATGTGTATTTTAAATTAATTGGTGATCATTTGATTTACTTGGTCTTATATGTGGATGACATGTTGGTGATAGGAAACAACAAGGAGATTATCCAGGATGTGAAAACTCGGTTGTCCTCTAAATTTGACATGAAGGATCTCGATGCTTCAAATTTCATTTTGGGCATGGAAATTAAAAGAGATCAGAAAAGGAGGAAACTTTGGTTAAATCAGACAAAATATGTCAAGACAATATTGCAGAGGTTTAATATGAAGGAATGTAAACCGATCAAGGTTCATATTCCTGTTGGTGTAAAGTTATCTGCGGATTAGTGTCCCAAGACACATGAAGAAGAGGAGGACATGTCTCATGTTCCATATGCGAGTGCAGTTGGCACTTTGATGTATGCACTGGTCTGTACTAGACCGGACATTGCACATGCAGTGGGAGTTTTGAGCAGGTATATGTCAAAACCAGGGAAGGAACATTGGACAACAGTAAAAAGGGTTTTCAGATATTTGCATGGCACTTCTAGCTATGGATTGTGTTATGAAGGAAGACCACGATTGGACAGAGTGGTGGATATACATGGCTTTGTGGATGCATACTGGGCTGGAGATTTGGATCGTAGGAGATCGACAAGCGGGTATGTGTTTAACCTGTTTGGAGGAGCAATAAGTTGTATGAGCAAACGACAGGTTGTAGTGGCACTTTCAACTACAGAAGCTGAATACATGGCAGCCACTCATGCAAGTAAGGAAGGAATATGGTTACAAAGATTATGTTTAGGTATTAGGTTGGTATAACAAGCTGTAAGGATAGAGTGTGATAGTCAGAGTGCAATTTTTCTGGCGAAGAACCCTGCTTATCATTCAAAGACAAAGCAAATTGATGTTCAATATCACTTTGTGAGAGACATGATTGAAGAAAATAAATTATCACTGATGAAGGTGGACACTTTGAAGAATGTTGCAGACTCATTAAAAAAATCTGTGAGCACTGAGAAGTTCTCTTGGTGTAGAGGATCCATGGGCATTGCTGCCCTGGATTGTTGACTATGTAACCCCCTATATGCAAAGAAAACAACAAGTGGAAGAATGTTGGGTATGTGTTATATTCTTTGCAAAAGTAGTAGGGGGGTTAGAAGGAGGGTGGAGCCCCTCGCGTGGGGGTTTGGGGGCAGCGCCCCATAATTTTTTTTTTCTACATCGGGACCACATTTTTGGGACCACATTATATTTAGGTGGTTTTTCGACACATGGTTTCTTTGCCGATAGTTTTCTATTTCCGGTTAAGGAATTATGGTTTTGGACTAATCCAGGTCATTGGGTTAGGGTTTTGGATTCCACTGGCTCCTATATGTATTTTGTATTGTAAACATTGTAACACAATGAATGAATATAGAATATGCTGGTTTTCCCAGTTTTGGGTTTCCAGGGGAAAAATTTCTGTGTAATGTTTGTATTTGCCATTGTATCTTTTATTTTCTTTTTCTAAATATATGTTTGCAGTAGATATTGTACAAGGTTAGAATTACAGTTCTTGCACATGCTTGTAAGCATGAAATGGTATTCTCAATAAATCCTCCTAAGGTCATTATCCTATGTGCACCAATATCTGAAACATATTCAAGAATGAATTCCTCTGATGCAAGATAAAAAAAACCATTGGAATGTGGCTACCCTTGGCATCGATCTATCATTTGTTTTTTTGGTGATGCATACCTCATGTGCTGCTATCTCTCATTGGATAAATTCTTCCCATTGGAATAGAGAAGTTGGAAGCTCTTCATCTTTTGCAATATTCACTCTTCAAACTCTTCTCTTAGTTGTGCAGTTTCTAGGGTGAAGCTTTGGATGAATTTTCCAACACTTTTCTTTCCAATCTTCACTCAACTTGCACCGGTGGAATAAGTTCTTGGAGTTGTGGTATGGATTGCTTGAGATGGTCCTTTTCTTCCAATGCCTCTGAATTTTCTTTTGGTTTGGAGAAGTCTTTTTGTCCTTTTTCTTTTGAAAATGATCAAGCCTATGGCATATGGCTTGGTTCACCCAACAAGATGCCTTAAGAAGGATTTTCTTCATGCAAAATGAAAAAGCCTACGAATACCAACAACTGATAGTGTTGTGGAATTTCCTCTTGCAACAATGAAAAACAAGGGATTTCTTGTTTGAAGTAAACCTCCTATGCTTCTTCTCCTTCTTGCCCCAATTGTTTGGATTTCTTCTCCTTCCGAGTGATGGTGTAGGCTAAGTATTCAAGCTCTTCTCATTGTTTCCCTTCTTCAATCCACCATAAGAAGGATAAGGTGGTAGTGGGATACCACCTTTATTTGTTGTTTCTCCTTCTCTTGATGAGCATACCAACTACAACATGTATTTATCCTTCACAAAAATGGTCTTTTTGGTCATGGGATTTGACATTCTTCCAGTGAAACCTAGGCCTTCACGCTTGACCCATGGTGTATCTATAATGGGGCTCAAAATTTCTTATCTTCTTTTGCCTATCCCTTGTCCATCATAGCCCATATGCCTTAGGAGCTTAAAACCAATGCATATGGTATGCTTTTCAAATTCACAAAAATGCTCTTGAGAGAAATCCAAGGAAGGTGAGCTTACCAAAGTGGTCTATGCCATGATTTTGGCTTGGGTAGTAGCAATAGAAGGTGGCCCTACTTGGGTAGTAGCTTGTAGCTTTTCCAAGGTCTCCTCCTTCATTGTAAACTCCTATTGTAGTTGTTCCATCATCTAAGTGAGTCTATCCTCTTACTAACTATCTAATTGAATGACCTTCTCTCCCAAGTGTACACACTAAATTCTGTGCTTGTACCAATCTTCCATGATAGTAGTGAGGGAGACTTGGAATTATTCAAACTTCCTCTTTAGTAAGGAATTTTTTTTTAGATGCATCAAGGTGCTTCTCCATCTATTCCATACTCTTATTGAACATCTGAACCTTCTCTTTTAAGTGTTCATTCTCTTCTCAAAGCCTAGCATTGTTGGCCCCTAAGTCTTCCAATTTTTTTTTCTTGCTTTATCCATGCCGAGGTCTGAAATGTTCTATCCAAAATTCTGGCATCTGTCATGGTAAAATATGCAACTGCTTTGATACCATATGATATATAAACAAGGGACTTATATCCCTCTCACTTCACCAACATGGATCCTTTGCGGAAATTCTATTTTTTATCTATCTCCCAGACTTGTATAAATGAATTTGTCTGTAGAAAAGCCACTAGGCCTTTGTACCTCTTGCACTTTACAAGGATCCTTGTCTCTCTAATGAATGAAAGGATTATGTTCTTGGGTGAACCGTGAAACATACACACATCAAACATCTAGAAATGGAAATGATAATCAAGCAAGTCAAAAATCAAAGCTCTACAAGCACTTTATCCCTAATAACTCTAAATAGTTTACTTCCCAATATGCCAATTAGGTCTCCAAGTTTTATCTTTTATGCTTGGTGCAATTCAGTGTGCCGATTTCTCCTTCTAAGGCCATCCTTCTCATAAGAAATTGGTAAGTGTATGCTCCCGCAATTTTTTTGTTGTTGTTCCAGTTACTCTGTCATGCTTCACACACTATGCATTGCATCCACTAGAATGATATCACCAATGGATTCCTTAAGGGAAGGGAAGGCAATGGAGATTTATTCATGTGCTTGGTTTTAACTATAGTATCCAATCACCAATGTTGTCTACAATAATTTTATACAACACTTTCAAAATAATCTTCCAACAACAAATGATATGTAGCTCAAGTAGCGAGAGGAATATTAATGATCAGGGATTGTAATGAATTAGGCACTCATACCCCACACTCGAAAATATTGTAAGGTGATTCTTGAATTTCCAAACAAAACAGTCATTGGAAATATGTCATGGTTGGAGCGTTCTACTTATGATGGTTGCAAATACCAACACTATGGACTATGCTGCAATTCTACATGAATTTCTTCCCTTAATACCAAACAAATTATATCACTTTAGCTTGAACAAAGACAAATAATGTTTTAACAACAAGTTTGGATTAATGGAAACATACCCAACAATGACATAAAAATAATCATATACAATTTCTCTTAATTTCTATCCAAATGTGAATATTAAATAAGATCTCTAAGGGAGTGATCCACTACTTCACTTCTCCATAATGTTAACCCACCAGACAACCTCTTGCTAGCATGTACAAAGTGTATGACCTGATCTATTGCAATTGCACAACTGTGGATCCTGTAGGTAACAATAATCGCTCATGTAGCTAAGAAATTGATCTAAGTAGAGAGAAATTCAACTTAGGGAATGGATTAACATTCAAGAGGAATAAATTCTCTCTAGCAATGAAGAAATCGACCATACTAGTGTTAATCCAACTTTGGAAAATAAATGTTAGTCCATGTGAGAGGGATTCACCACATGTAAGTGCGTATGGATCGTATGATCATTATATGGCCATGTATGGCCCATGTCTCTACAAGGAGAACACCTTGTAGCAAAGGTTTTTATGGAACCTCCCCCAAAAAACCATTCCTTATATGTTTATAGTGGACGCAAGTGCCTGAAGGTTTTTGCAGATGTTTTTACATTGATGTGCTTCCATAGTTTGAGTGCATCAGTGTGCTAAAAAACATAACACAATGGTGCGGACAAATTAAAGCGCATTGATAACCATTATTAATATAAAATACTAAAATATTGTTTTTTATTTTAAAAATATAAAACAAATAACAATGCTCTAAGAAAACAATTGCACATTGGCGCATCTACAATATTTGCGCACCGAAAAACAATAATATATATATCCAAGATTCCAATATATATACAATCGTGGAGTTTTTTAAATATTTATCCAAAAATATAAGTAGTGCATTACAAAAGATCGAAGGCATAGGTGCATCCAAGTATATGGCACACCGCGATAGGGTAAAATAAACAAAAAGCGTACCCGTGCGCTACCCAATGCATATATATATATATATCCAAGATTCCAATATATATACAATCGTGGAGTTTTTTTAATAATTATCCAAAAATCCAAGCAGTGCATTACAAAAGATCGAATGCATAGGTGCATCCAAGTATATGGCACACCGCAATAGGGTAAAATAAACAAAAAGCGTACCCGTGTGCTACCCAATGCATGGGTGCATTTTACTATCAGTTGCACCGTGGTGGGTAAAATAAAAAAAATTACGAAACTGATTTTCATTATTACATTTCCTTTTGTGCTTCTAACCTCTCACACAAGCACCAATGCTCACCCTCCTTCTATGACTATCCTATTTGTAGTGCTCTATAGTGTTGCTTCCTTAGTGCCACTGTAGATTCCATACATTTTCCAATTCTAGAAAAATGTTGAAAATTTCATTTTTCCTCTAAGAGACAACCATACATCCTTGGGCAAGAAGAAACCAGGTCAATTGTTTGTTACCTCCCTATTTTAATTTTAATTGGATTAAAATTTAAAATTGGCTTTAAATTTAGCATTTTTTCAATTTTAAAAAAATTATGCGCGGTGTGCTTCACACCTTCGACTCACCCTTAATGTGGTGCAACTTGTGAATTCACAAAAATCACCACCGATAGTGCATCCTATGAATTTACATAAATCACCATGGACGGTGTGTAAAATATTATCAAATGCACCACTAAACACTAAGCATTGCGCAATGGGAAGCTACATTTCTGGTGGCTCTGTTTAAGAAGAGACATTGTTTTTGCATAATAAACCTACCAACGTGTTCTAACAACTTGAATGCACCAATGACCCTTACCTAACAAAATGTCTCATGACCGGTGCATTATTGAATACCACACATCACTAGACGAAGCATCACAAAACCGATGTGTTCTATGGAATAATCATACCGTTGAACCACATAGCATTGCATGTGTAAAATTTATGATACCATGCGTTTAATGACTAAAATAGCACCATTATAAATACACATTGGGGCTCCAAGAAACATGGAGAACCGAACTTAATGGTGCACCTTAACGATGCATTGCATGGAATAACACACACTAGAGCGTTTAGTTACTAACATAGCACCGGTGCACCATACAACATGGAGCATAGTCAAAATAGTGAGCATGGTTCATCGAACTTAATGGTGCACCTTAATAGTTCATATCAGTGTGCTTAATGACAGATGTAGCACAAATGCACCAAACAACAAAGAGCACTAGTACTATGCTTGTGTTATGATAAAGTGCACCATGCATAGGACATATTTTTTTAATTAAAGGTGCACCGATTACTTTACCACTTTTTTTTGCAAACATAACTTAATTTTAGTTTTTGATAAAATACAAAATGGCTATATATGTGTGTGTTTTATAATTTCAATTTGTTGTGTGTGTGTGTGTGTGTGTGTGTGTGTGTGTGTGTGTGTGTGCCTAAAAACAATGTATGTGAATTAGAAATAAGGACAACGAGCGCGGGAGCAGGAGCAGGAGTAGTAGTAGTGAGTCAACACATACAACTTTGTACATGAGTGGGAGGCTATAGAGAGGGAGAGGGAGAGGATCCCTCACCATATTGCACCAAAAAACTATTTACTTTTGAGGGATGTTGGCCTCCTCAAGTTTTATGAGGAGGTTACATCCCTTAGGGGGAACTCTTTGTTTTTACAAAAAATGATTCGTTGCTAGAATCATGATCAACAAACATTCATGATCGATCTCAATTTGTGGTATTATCCCATAGAGGAGGATATTTATTTTATCACTAATTTGTCTAGGTGCCGGGGGGGGTTGGCCCTAGTTCCATGATCTACCGCTCGACATTGCAAGAGAGACCCAACTAACATATGTGCAAAGATATGCTAGTCTAGAGATTGTGCGCACTTCAGACTTCTAGGTTGCTTGTGGTCGGTTGCTGATATATTCATTTGGTGTATAGGAGGTTATGTTTATGTATCTTATTTTCATGGCACTTGCACACTTTATATCTAATGGGCATCACATTAGTTTTTCATTGATGTACTATGTAGATAGTGTAGTTCAGAGACCCCGATTGATTAGGTGGTTGGAAATTGTTTCACACCAGTTTTGTTTTGCATTAGATCATTGTCACACTATTTTTTTATGGGAGGTTATTCTTCCCCTTTATGTCAGATTTGTTTACATTAAATTTTGATAGGTTTCATGTCACTCGACTGATAATACCCCGCTTCCCTCCTAGGCCTATGATTGAGATGTGTATGCACATGTGGGTGTAGATGTTTCCTAAGAGGGGCCAAACAAAGTGGCCTTTTACTCCAATCCAAAGAGAGATATGTGATTTTTTGGTTGGAGAGGATGCTAGAACATCCTATTTATTGCAAACGAGCCACCAAATGACATAAGTAATATTATCATTATGTTTTGATAAATCTAGTTGCATATTTTTTTTTCTTGGTTAATGCACATGTAATTTATTGTAACATTTGTTTAAATTATCTGATTAATGTTGTCTATTATTTTGTAGATATTGACACATATGTTGGGGATGAGCCTTCCCAACATGATGAGGAAATGGATGAGGCAGATTAACATCATATTCCAATACATAGATCGAGCATGCCATGCAGGCCGGATCCGAGAGTCCGAATTGAGGTGGTAGATCACATATGTGGTTCGATTTATAGGGAAGGAATGACACCTGTAAATGTTAGAGAGATATTATGGGTACCAGAGCTATCTGCAATATGGTCAACCCTTCGTCGTGACACGACGTCACTCATGGATTGTATTGTCAGTGTCGTCAACCTCATCCAGACATTGAGGGATGCTGCTCATTCCAATATACTTGGCTCATCTTCTGACGATGATGCTCCTGATCCTCCATCAGTTGGTCCTTCAGAATGTTATCCCCTCCACCACCTCCTCCTCCTCCTCCACATGTGTCACCCAGTTTCAACATCCACCGATCCTCCTCCTCCTACACATGTGTTTCCCGCTACACCATCCACCGATCCTCCTCCTCCTTCTCCTCCTCCACATGTGTCACCAGTTGCACCATCCACTGATCCTCCTCCTCCTCCACATGTGTCACCCGCTACAACATCCATTGATCCTACTCTTCCACATGATCTTGGTGGAGAGATATATTAGACATCTCTACTTTTATCATGGTTATCTAGCATGGGCTGTGATATACACTCTGCCTATGGTAGCAAAGGCACTGATTCCTTTGCCTCTGGTGGTGGACCTAACTAGTAGTGATACTTGACATGCATATTGATTGTTGAATATTTGACTTGAGATATATGTATGACATGTTTATTGATTTTGATGAGATGTATATTTGACAAGTATATTTAACATGTATATTGGTCATGTATATTATGTTTTTTCATATTATGTTGATGTTGTTGTTGTTTTATTTATAAAATGTATAATGTATTATGAACACGCTAATGATTTCTCCATTTTTAAATTAAATTTGAGATGCATCACTCATTTAAATTTAGAGTTGCCATATAATGTTTAACTTTAATTTGGATTGTGATTGCAAAAACTTATAACCATTAAGGCCATATAATGTTTAACTCTTCTTCAAAGTGAATTGTTTGTTGTCTAGAAAGATACAATATGGTGATTAAACATGTTTACAAACAAAAATATATAAATATGATGAGTGAAATGATTGTGATTAGAATAATTATGTCTTTTTCATATATTGTAATAATAACATTATGATATAATTATTCACTAATAGTAATAATAATGCTATTTTATTAATTTTTATTATTCAAAGATTACAAGACAAAGCTATAATATATTTGTTTACTAAAATCACAATTATTATATTTTATTTTTTGAAAGATTTGATTAATTTATATTATCCAACTATTCTAATATATTAAATTTATTTAATTAAGTTTAAATTATTAAATATAACGAATACACAATAATAATTCTCCATCTAAACTTTAGATGAAATGGTTTTACAATTTTTAACTCCATTACCAACTTAATAAATCTTCTATTAAAAAATATGTAAAAGTATGTAAGTATTAGTTGAATCTTCTATTAAAAAAGTATGTTTAGTATTGTATTTCATTGATGTTGTATTAAAATGTATGCAAATATTGGATTTGGTTAATGAATGAAAAAAATAATTTGAATAATTACTCCTATGAAATGTTATTTTTTCATTTTTTTAATAATAATGTTATAATAATTGTTCATATATATATATATAAATAATTAAATTTAAATTATTAAATATGAAAACAAAATCATTAATAATAATAATTTTTTATATACACAATTTGTTTTAAATGACTTCATGATTTTTTGTTCTACCACAAACTTTATGAATCTCCTCATAAGGAAATGTAAGTATTAGATTCGGTTAGTGAAGAAAATACTTTATTTATTAAGGTTAAAAAATATTAAATTAAGTTAATTTTATATTAATACTTAAAAATATAAAAAATATCAATAAAACTCAACAAATAAAATAAACAAAAGTCCCTGTGTAGATGTTATAGGACTTGGTCCCCATCTTTGATGTAATGATTGTATCTAACATGGTTGTAGATGCATCAATATATTCACAATAAAAAATGATTTTGTTGTTGCATTAGCGTGCATTGTAATGTTTTGGTGATTTTATTATCACTTGTCACTTCTTTTTGTAAGTGTTTTAATTGTCCATGCGTTATATGATGGTTTCCTTGTTTTTTTAGGATATAAATATTTGTTTTCCATGGTAACAACTTGGTTAGTAAAAGTCGAGTTGTTACTTTAACAATGAAAACCTAATACATAATAAATTTTTCCTTAATTGTGACTAGGCTCTAGAAAATACTCTTTTAGAATTTCCATTTCCTTCCTATATTGACACTTGTTTCAAGGAGAATGTAAAAATATTGATTAAGATACATTTATATGTTTAGAAAACTAAAGGACAAAGTCGAATAAGTGAAGGCCATGATAGTTGCACTAGTTAAGGTTGAGAATGCCATCCATGTTGGTAATGCCAACACCACAAGTGTGATTTCACAATCAATAGATGTTGCAAGAAGTTATTTTGTTGGAATTTACCTTAGAAGTTCCATCAACGTCAATATATATTTATTTTAATTTTGAATTTTTTAAACAATAAAAATTCTAAAGTTTGATATTTTAATATCACATTTTCTTTTAAAATAAAATATATTTTAAAATATAACTTTACTACTGTATTATATGAATACATTATCAACTTTGTGATATCTCTCAATTAATTCTTAGTAATTCAAAAATTAACATAAACATATGTTAATGTAATATAACATAAATTTGCTATGATAAACAATAAATATGACAATAAAAATACACACATTTTATGCTTGTATTATTTAATATATTTTCAATATGATGGTTGTAAATGGTTGTTAAATTTTCATATCCAACATTATAAAATAAAGAAAAAAAAACATAATTGGCCAATTATAGATACCCATAATAAAATGACACATCCACAATATAAATGTCGAAAAAAAACATTTTCATATCACTCTTCATTGACATCAGCTTGATTATCTTCCTTGCTTAGTATTAACATTGTTGTTCTCAAAAATATGTTTTGATCTCAAATCATGTCTCAGTACAAACTATCAATCTCCATCCAACACATTTGGGTAAAAAAACACTTAGTTGCAGTGTCTTGGGAAAACATAAGGCTCTTTAGTTTCAACCCACATTTTTTAGAGTTAATACATATTAGCCCACTATCACGATCTTCCTTTACATTTATCCAGTTGAAGGTATCCCACCACTTGCAACTAAAAATAACACATTGAAAATATGAGAAGTCTACTTGCATGATCTTTTTTATCTTTCCAATGTAACCTAACTTTCCCTCTATTAGGTTTTGATTATGGTGGCTAACATGAGTAGATTAGTCAAACTCGACCTTGATTCCAAAATCTTGTGTGATGTGTCCATCATCGACATCCTCAGTGCGAAAATGACGTCCATATGCTCACATAGATGGAAACAAATGCACTTGTAAAAATGCGAACAAAGTACGATGTCATATGTCTAATAACTCGAGCATTAATAAAAACATAATACATGTTACAATTCAAATGTGTAATATTATAATTTGAACATTTTACTTAGAGAGGTTATTATAGAGTTGTTGCACCTGATCCCTATGTCTAATGCATCCAACTATTCTCCACGTGGGTAATGACTGAACACGACATATTTCTCTTGAATCTGGGTAGCTATCCAATTGCCGGGACATATTTTTGCTATATTTTATTTTAAATGATTAGGATAAGGCATGTTTCTACCAATCAACTGTTTGAATGCTTTCCTATCACTGCCTCGTTTCCTTCTTTTCTCTTCATACAATGTGACCAATCGTTGCGCCACCTCTGCATTGTAAAGAACAAATTTATTGATGGCATCAATTTCTAAATTCGTTGATCCATACAAGAATTCAAAACGAATAGTATAAGATCAAATATATATTATCAACTTTAGTGTAAACAATTGCTCTGTACAAATTTGACAAAATACAAGCGGCTTACTCTTTATCATGCACCCTTTTCCATTCATTTGGAGTAGCTCCCCTTCCCTTTTTTCCTCATTCATTTGGCTTACTCTATTATGTTGTCCCAAACCACTACCCCTGGTGTGTCATCAATTTGTTTGATGTACTCACTAGCATAATAGAAATATTCGTATGATATGTACCCCTCTACCATAGAGCCCTCTAGTTTTTCCCTTTGTCGAACAAACCCCTTCAATTTTTTCATGTACCCCTTTAAGAAGAACATCCAATGACATGAGAGAACCCCAACTAATCCAACCTCATAAGGTAGGTGAATCAGAATATGGATTTGCATGTCCACAAAACTCATGAGAAGTTCCTTCTCAAACATACAAACAATCTCAACTATCTCTTGATGCAACCATGGAGTGTTAGCTGTACAAATCTCCTTCGATGTGACATAACGTACACATGCATATAATTTCTATATGCACGCTGCAAGTCCTGGGGGAATTCATGGTACACACAACCACACATGAACAAAGGATAATGACACTACAAAATATGCACACACATAATTAATTTCCATAAAAATGTGAGTGCATAGTATATTTTTACTGACATTATAGAACAAGAATCATGTATTCAACATACATGCCCTTAGAAGGTTCAGATGGTCATGTGATTTCAACCCTAACAAATTCCCTTCTATAGTGAAGCAACGTTGTAGAGTCAACCCATATAAACAAGGTGCCTTCACACCCAATATAACATCCTTGACCACAGAAAGATCATCTTTCTTCAAAATCCATGGGACATCACCTTCTTCAAAAGATCAAGAGGTACCAACCTCTCCTTTACTTTCTTTTCTTGGCCGTTGTATCTTTTTAGTATTCAAAGAAATACTATCTCTCCTAACAACCAATGGGTTGCTTTTATTTGATTATATGTGCCTCCATAAAGAAGATGAATCATTTTTGAATATATGCATGGGATCTAGGAAGTGGCCAATATTAAGATTCTCCCAATATGGAATCTCATAAAATATAGATTTTCTTTTCATCCCAATGGGCATTCTCTCAACATAGTTGTCAAAAAATTCAGGATCATCGAACATAGGTTCCCCATTTGAATCAAACAATTGTTCCATTTCCTTCTCCTTCTCTATGTCATATTCTCTAATCCAATCTGTTGGTGTCATTATTTCAGGGCTTTAGGTTCTCTATGGTTTACCATTGAAAGCATATGCAACTCTTTTGTAAGAGTGGTATTCTAGGAGGAATACCCCCAAGGATTCATACACTAGCTTACATAGGTGGTTGGACCACCTAGCCTTTATAGAAGTCCCATAACATTTAGATCCATGATACCCTTTCTTTACAAGACTTGCAATGTTATTGTATATAGAGCACATTAGTGTAAAAAATATAGTTGCACCAAATTAAGTATTTCAAATAACATTACAGATATAAAAAAATCAATCAACATGCTTACCAGAGAAAACTAATAGTTCTGGATAATCATGCATGAAGTATGGACATATTCCATTCAACGTAAAATAACTCTCCATTAGGATGGGTCTTGATACATCATATGCATGTATCACTTCCCATAATTGCTTAAATTCATTGTTCAATGGTTGGAGGTAGACATCCATTCTCGTCACTTGTCTTCTATCCAAAATAGTTGGTGTTTTGGATATAATACATGTTAACTCCATCCATGGATATGCTCAATCGTAGCCTCTGTACTTCATCCTTGAATTTATTGGGCCATGTATCCTATATATGTTTCATGGTCACTGAATCTGTTAGGATTCACATACTCCTGAATTGCTTCTATGTGAGGCATGCCACCCCTGCAACACAACTATTTGTTTGCAATGAAAGAGCCTTTGAATTCTTGGAATTATAGGCATGTTACTCAATATATTATGAGGAAGAGCATGTTCCTTACCCTTGTTTATTTATTTATTTATGTTACCTGTCATGCCCAAATTATGAACATATCTCTTTGTATGTATATTCGTCTCCATATAAAATACAATCATTCAGACATGCATGCTATGATATGTACTCAACACCAAACATTTTCAACATTTTCTTTTCCTTTGCGCAATTATCGAACAAAAAATTATTACTTAGAAATACCTTATCTTTGAGTAACTTGCAATTAACGGGCAATATAAATGTACACTATCATTAAGCATACATAAAATTAATCATTTTCTTCCTTCATTGTGTGACAAAATTCCTTAAACAATTAGGGTAATGAATGGTTAGTTACCTCAAAAGTGTCGAGAAACATGCGTCTGACATACCATACATTTATTTCAAGTTGTACAGTAACATTTTTGTCCTAAGTTCCTTGAACCCTGGCCAAAGATAGGGGTGGTGGAAGCATATTTCAGGATTTCGAAGAAGGTATCGATGATATATGCATCATTCCCTAGTTCATTTTGTTGGAATGTATGTAGCGAAATTCCCTCCATTGCTTGGGTATCCCATAAGAAATCATCCATACCAACCTATATATCATTTCCTTCATCCCCAACATGTGAAGAACTAGTGTTACTATAGATATTTTGAATTGGTAACTCAGGACATAGTGGGAATTGAATACATGGTTGATTCAACCATGCTTGGTATGTTTCCTCTCCGAGCTATGCTTGTTTAACAACAAGCTCTTGATTTGACATCGTAGTGGGGGTGCAATAGTAGATGGTAGACAGGTCAATCATTGTCAGAATCCTGATTGTAATTATTGAACATTACATCAATAATATTAGTAACACAATGCATTTAGTATGTTCAAACATTATACCAAACATTTAATAGAAGCATGCAATTTTTTTTTCCAATTATAAACATGCAACCAACCAATTTATAAAACAAATGTCAAATTAAGCAATACATTTACATTAGTTCCATTGAAAATACAAAAACACAATTACTCAATCATCTTTTTCTTATTCCCCAAGGGGACGTCTAAAGGTAAATCCAATGCAAGGTGTTTTTGATGAGCGGTTGGTGGTCTATAAAAGTAGATTATTAACAACTTGTCACCAAGACAAAAAATACGTATTGCATGCACACCAACAAATCTGGATGCCTTCCTTTTCACAAATAATTCTTTGTCATTGGAGTGTTCCTCAAGGGAAAAATTTGCACTAAATAATGAGGACCTACAACTATTTATGAACCCCTGCAATATTCCCATGAGTTTGTGGACGACCATCGATATACACCAAGCTTTTCATGTTAAAGTTTCCAGAAGCATAAGCATTCATGCACATACTATACATGGAAATCCTATATTTGTATTTAACAATATTCAAGTAATCAGATTGACTATAAAGAGGACCACAAAATGACATAAGTGCTACTGATTGTTAGGGAGGAATGGATACACGTGAAAGGATGAACAACCCACGATTTACAACATCTATTTTAGACTTGGAAATCATATCACTATTACCACAAAACGAGAATTCGATTCCAACATCGGACACAAACATGGAAGATGATCAAGCACTATACAAAGCTCGGTTGTAACAGGTTTGGTATTTACTTTGTAGATGGATAAGAAGAGGGAAGTCATCACTACCTTCCAACAATTGAACCGACTTTGGTGTGCACTTGGACATTTTTTCTTTCGCTCATACAAATTTTTCGATCTCCTAGTAGAGACGTTTTGGATAGTATTGATATCATACTTTGGCTCAATCTAAATATCCATTGAATAAACAAAAGGAGACGGGTTGGTCAATTTAGGATTAAACTTAGTTTATATGTCTTCCAACTTTTCAAAAAGAGAGCATATGGAAGTGTTCCCATGTGTCTTTTCTATATCACCTATTGGATTCTTGATTGCAGTGGAAGGTATTAGGCCACCAAAATTGGGTAGTCAATCATTAATATAATGGGACAATGTGACATTCCCAAGGTTCTCCTTCAACCCTTTACATTTTGAACAACCACATACTACTCGGGTGTCATAAAAGAGATCCAATTCACAGTTCGTGTGAGAAATATTACTCTGCGGACATGTTAAGCTCCCCTTAGCCGGGTTTTCTTCGACTAAGACATAATAGAGAAAGTGGACACTAACATCCCTTGCTCCTATCTATTCACACATGAAAATGAGAAGAGGGAAAATGAAGTAAGAGTGCACCTTTTTCAAAGGTTGTCCTCGCTGCTCCTTGTTGCTCAAACTTTAGATCCAGTCCTAGCTCGAACATGATCTCCCTGCACTTAGACAGAACGATCTTCCTCTTCTACTACTTGTACAAAGTTATATGAAATAAAATATAACTAAATGAAACAAGCATAAACATCCATGTGTAAAGTAAATGCTATAGAAGTATGGGAATAGGCCAAGCTTATGTTCATGAGAAACAATGGACAACATTTACAATCATGCTGATGTTGAGAAAGCTTCCTCCAATACTCCTGCTATCCAACCCTTGCATGAATGTCTTGAGATTAGAATGATGATGCTTCAATGGATTCCTTCCCCCCCTTACCTTGGAATTCCCTCATTATATAGGATTTGGAGGCTTAACCACCATGGAGAATATCACTCACTAGATCCATTAAATTGGGATCTCCAATATTTTTAGGGAGAAAATATCTCTCAAGGATTTTAGGGAGAAAATATCTCTCAAGTATTTTAAGGAGGAAATATCTCTCAAGATCTATCAAATTAGGATTTTGGTTTGATAAAATATCTCAACCATCCACGAGACTCTCATCTTCTCCTTGATATTAGGAAACTAAATGTGAGGTGGATTCTAACAGTAAATATATATATATATATATATATATA
>JASDQU011443683.1:0-16123 GCA_032191745.1 Picea mariana | reverse complement strand
TCGGGCAGGCATAACACTCTGAAATGTTGTAATGTTATAATGTCCCAAAATGGGGACATTACAAACCTCTAGTTGAGCAGAGCTCTATTACAATAATATCCAAGATAGGGTTCTCATACCCTCAACTCCTATTTATACTAAAAAGAGGCATCTAGAGGAAGATCCTTCTAGAAGTGGAAGCTTCTATTAGGTCTTCTTATACCCGCCTTATTATATTTTATTGAAAGGCCTTATTAATATTGACCTTTATTACATCCAAATATATTGTTCTACCTATGTGCCGGTTAGGACCCTAACAAGATCTGTGCAGAAATCATAAGATTCCTTAAGATATAAAATCCTAACAAGCTACCACGTGGTACTGTGACATACCTTCGAGATCTACCCAGGAATCATAAGATTCCCTAGGATATAAAATCCTAATGGATCTACCACTACTGACCACAGCTAGCATATACATGCATAGGCCATCCTTACTGGACCTTTGAAATCTACCCAGGGATGATCAATCCTCTAGGAGATAAAATCCTAACGGAGCTACCTGTTTTTGGTCAGAATACCATAGTATCATTAGCATCACTCCCCCTTTCAATGGAGGTCCTCTCGAACAATACCAAGCTTGTCTCGAAAGTACTCAAACTTCACACGAGACAAAGGCTTCATCAACACATCTACAACCTGCTCATATGTGCCAACATGTTGGAGCTTTACAATTCCCCTCTGCACCATATCACAAATGTAGTGATACCAGATCTCTATGTGCTTTGACTGGGATAAGTCAAAGAAGCACATGGTGATTATCCATAAACAGCCAAAAAGGATGACATTACCTACCTATCTAAGTAAACTTATACATCAACAGTTAGAACTCTTTATGACAGAACTGTTACAACATGAAACTGTGACAAAATCTTTAGACATTGCACAATGCCCATTCAACACTAATTTCATGGCATGCATAATTCCTTGTACCAAAGAACCCTTAATGAGACTAAATAGGCAAAAGGATCTCTCTGCGAATTCCCAAAGAAAATAAGTTGTAAAGATTACAGCAGGAGGCTAGCAGACGATTAGGTGAATTTCAAGAAACAAACCCAAGTCCAGGAATTGTATCGCATAATGCAGACTTCTTTTGACTTAGGTTCCAAGTCTGAGGGGTATTAGTTCTGCCAAATCCGTTGACATTTGCACCCTGCCTCATCCCTGTTTTCTTGACATGCCATTTTTTCCGGTGGGGCACAAGAACAATGGAACCCTCATGGACATCTTAATACTCTATCAACCTTCACCAGTGATCTAACGCCCCATTGACAAGAATTGGGGAAATGGAGATACTATAATAATTGTAAAGAGAAATCCATATTATAGCACCACTAAGCATGATATTCTACATTGAAGCAGAATTTCAAGTGCTCATATTCTGAGTTAAGGGATTGATGGCATTTCATTCAAAAGAACAATACTGGTTATTCTAAGCTTTGATATAATATAGAGTTTAAGAATTTAAAGAGAATGGTTTTCCATGGAAATGACGAAATTAAAAGTGATATTTATACAGCGATCCATTAATGTTTGATGGAATAAGGTTGAAGGATGAGAATTACCCCTTTAGCGTATTTCTTCATGAAAACTTTAATTTCTTCTCCATCTTTTGGAGGACCTTCTTGAAGAAATTTACGAAACAGCTTGACGAAACCAGATTTAACATTTTCTTTCTTTTGAGCTTCAGATTCTTGCGATTTCCCCTCATATGTATGTTTTGCTTTCTTTTCAGGTTGATGAGATTCAGACTCTTGAAATTTCCCATCAGTATTCTTCCTCTTTCTCTGTCTTTGTTCTGTTCTTGGCTTCTCTGCATTTCTGGCATCCTGAAAGACGAGTTCGACCCTCATTAGCTACAGTGCTGGCATTGGTAAAAATTACATGTAAATTAAATGTTGGTTAACCTGTAATAATTGTTTGATTTTTTTCACAATGTTTCCTTTGCAAAAGTTTTAGTGAATTGTTTATGTTTATACATGGATATAGACTCTAAACCAAATGACCAAACTAGGAACAAGGTACCCACCAAACAGAATTTCCTCATATCTACTAAGAGGGGAAAACTAAGGGCATCCATGGGATAGTTTTGTTAGATGGAAGAAATTTAAAAAATCTTTATCTTAATTACAAATAAATATTAACTAAAAAAATCCATGGCCCCAAAATTATAATACCTTAAGTATTCCTTTTGGCTAAATTATTAAATTCATCCAGAAGCCATCTTTATATGTTTTGCAAAATAAAAAATATCAACTTGGATAGATGATAATCGTGGACCCCAAATTATAACATCTTAAGCATTTATTTTTGGCTAAACTATTAAATTGATTAAGAATATGTTTTACTTGTTTTGCAAAATGCAAAATGTCTCCCTAGAAAAGCAAAACTAGGCCCAACTATCCATTTCAATCCTGACTTTTTGAACATTTTTTTGAAAGGGAAGAAGGAGAATATTAGTATGGAATGTGTTACCCCTCATATTTCCATGACTAGTAAATTGTGATTCTCATCACAAGACATGGTTTTGCAAGGGTGACTCACAGGGTTGTTGATTTTGACAAGAGATACTAACCTCTTATATTTGCTTGATATACTTTTCCTTCATCATGATATTTTGTCCATGATCACATGTGATAGATGGTGATGACATACTCCTTGATGTTGATGGATGGCCTATCTATTGATTGCATGCCTTATCTAGATGGATCGGCTTATTTGATGAGGATGCTTGCACTTTGCTTTACATGAAGTCGTCTTGGTATCATGGTACTTGCATATTTGTATGGAGGGTTGGTCTTGGCATTAATATTAATATTACATGATGAGATGTGGCTTTGGAGAGGAGCACCCTAGTGCTTGACATGTTTATTTTGTTCTAACGATGTTTCTTAATGGGATAGAAAATTACTTTTGCAGAGCACTCACTGTCTTTGCCGTATTAATGATTGAAGGATTGTCAAATATGAATTTTGGGTTAGTTTGATTTTTATAAAGCAATAACTGAAGAAGCAGATTAGAGCCATATTAATGATTGAAGGATTGTCAAATCGGAATTCTGGGTTAGTTTGATCTTCATAGTGCAATAACTGAAGAAGCAGATTAGAAAGGGGTGTTATCAGGATGTGTTCCACCAATAGAGGCAATGAAGGAATTGTCCTACTCATCCATTTTGTGTGATTAAGATATACCCTAATTCAAAGTGATCCGCTATCAATCTTCACTGTTGCACTATTGTGGACACTTTCCCTTGTGATCGTTTGCTCCGATACAAGTCTGAAGTATTTGTGATAAGATAATGAATGCTTGAAATGAAATTTTACATCGCATGTAGTCTTTTGTCAGGAAGATGGATAGCAACATTTTTTTCAAAGTGCTATAGGAATTGTTACCTAGGGGTAACTAGAGGAGATTACGTCTCATGGTCCACAATGAAGATAGTGGTCCATGTTACCACCCAAACTAGCAGTTCTACAAGGCCTTAGACTGCTATGGGAACAACACAAGGAATAAGTGCCCAATGTCACCACAACACCTATCTTCTACCTGTTCAAGCCCAACTCCCACTCATGAAAGGATTTGGGAGGCTTCTTTATCACACAACACAATCACCTAACCCGACCGATTAGTAGACTAGTGCTTTAAATATTGGGCTATGGTGAAGGAGTGGGAGTTAATTATTTAAAGTCTGATGATATACAATTGATTTAACGCAGAAAATAAGACTATAACAGCAGCAAAATAACATTCAGATCATCACAATATATATATTATAGATCTAATACACAAGATCGAATGTTGATAACACTTACCAATGCTTGGAGATTTGTCTAGGAAAAATACCTTGGTAAAGTGGACAAAAATGAGATGTAAGTTTGTTGTAAATGACTGCAGACCTATATCAAATCTCGACTTTCCCTGTTTAAAATATTCAATTAAAAGCATACAAACTAAGGAGAAACAATTACCCTTGGGAGAGGGGACTCCAAGACAAAATCCCAAGGGTTCCTAGCTCATGAAATGTGAAATTACAACAAGCTAGTATATGTATCTTTTTGTATTTTTATATTTTTTATAAAACAGAAAATTAAAATAATTTGGAATTTTTTGAAATAAAGTTGGTTGAGAGACAATGGACTTACCTCTAGTCTTACCTTTTCACCTCCAAGTGTCACTTGCGATCACAACCACCTCTAAGTCGACTTTAGACTTTGAACTAAAGGATGGGTTAGGAATTGATGGACTTTCACCCCCACCTTAGTTTAGAAGAATAGATTGATCTTGGATCCTTGCTAGGAAAGCTCCCAATGGATGGTCTCCAACCACTAGATTGACATGGGTGCAAAGGCAAGCTACTCTCCTTGTTGAAGATATTCCCTAAAGGATGTGTCCAACCCTTGGATCATAGCTCATCGACATCACCAAGGAAAGAGATGAGGCATCTAGCCTAGATCCTTCCCTCCACGTGACTATGTAGTCCCTCAATGGACCAACCTCTTGTTCTTACAAATTAACCCAAACATAAACAATCTTTTCTTTTATTAAGCATTGTAACTCATAACTCAAGAAGAGATAGCATAAAAAAATCAACCATAATGCTCAAAACAATGAAAGTTTAACTAAAATGACATTATGATCTCACAAAGTTTCATTACGACTAGTTTAATCCTCTCTCATAAAATAATAATAATCTGACTTCGGCTAATTTAATCCTCTCATAAAATAATAATGATCCGACTTATCATCCACAGGCTCGAGACTAAATCATTACAACAACCGTCATATTTCATCATAACAAACATTTTTTTTAATAATAACAAAAAAAATGTCCACAAAGGGGTGGCATTTGCCCAAGAGATTTGTACATATAGCTCGGTGCAAGGTTCCCTTTTCAGCATATAGCTTGGTGCAAGGTTCCCTTTTCAGCTTCACGATCTCAAATCTTCCACCAATCTGCCCAATCCACTTAGATCCCACGGCTCACTCCTTTAATTAATGGTTAAGCTTCATTTGACTTGAACCAGCGTTCCATCATTAACCCCATCTCTTCATTTGTGGCCCCACGACTTGTTGATTTTAGTCCCAACGGTTAGCTGAGTGTGAGTGATGTGGCAGCTTTAACATTGTGACAGATTCGATGTGCAAGGGGGCGAATCCACTTAGATGCGCCAATTTAATTTATCTTTAACTGGCTGGGCGGACTTCATGACAGCAGCTCCATTTTAATTACACCAATGAATATGATTAATTGATTGTTTTTATGTATGGTTTTATAAATATGAGTGATTATTTCTGTATAATTCGACTGTTTTAAATGTTTTTCAACATGCTGAAACTATTTCTATATTTAAAAATAAATTTTAAATAACCAAAAATAATAATTCATGTAAATTTATATCGCCAAATTCCAAATCATTTCATAAAACAACTAACCAACCCCTATAAACGTTTTTAATTAAGCCAACTTTATCTACAAAGTCCGCCCCTTTGATTCTGGCGCCTTCCTTATATAGTGTGGCGGCTTTACCATTAGCGCCCACGGTTACTAAGTGGTGGCTGTCTTTGAATTAAATCCGCCCCCTCATATGCACCATGGGTATCCAATCGTTCTTATTAAGATAAAGGAGGGGGGGGTTCATTTACTTAACTCACCATAGGAGATGAAGTGGAATTATTTCATCTCCACCTTTAATTAAATCATTCTCCTTATAAAGTCGATGGGGTTTTAAAATAAAACAAGTTAGTGGAGCATGACATCATCCTCCAATCACTTTTATTTTTCAAACTCAGGCATATTTTATGATATTTCCTCCTTTTTGTCCTTTTTACCATAATCAAATGATAAAGGATTAAGCCTCTCTCACAACATAGTATTTGCCATTTTCGTCATTTAGCATATTAATTTTAATATGCCTTTTTAATTGACACCTTTAGTTAGGTTTGTGAAATCCACGTACAAATCCCTGCATCGAAAAATTTTGAAACATGGGTTTTTTTTTCCAGAATGAGATTTTTTTTTCTTTCTGCCACTAACTTTCTCCTTGCATGTCATGGAATGATCATTATTTTTCCACGTTTCTTTCATAAATGTGTTTGCGAGATCCTGTGGTGAACTAAGTCAGTTCACTAAGTAAATACCTAATGTAGGAAGGACAACATGTTATAGTCCATAAAGAATAACATATTAAATAATGTATATGAATATAAGATGATGAGATACAATAAGAATGAGGGCCTTGTATACCCACACAGGGGTGCCCTTCCATGAAGAGACATGACCTTTCATTGGGAAGGTGTCTCTTCATTAACTATTATAATGTATTTATATTTATTATTATTATGTTCATAACATTGTCTTCCCCTTAAAAATGCTTTGTCCTCAAAGCATACTTATGGAAGACTTATGTCTTGCTCTGACTTGTAGTATCGTCTCCTTATTCTTTATTCATGAATTAGTGATCGTTGAGGACTTGAAACGATAGGATCTTCTAAGCGCTATGTAGAACCGTCGAATTGTAAGGGAGTTTGCCCACCTTAAATTGATCTTCTGCATAATGGGGCTTTTATGGGGTTCTTGTAGACAATTTGATGTATTTTGACTCCCATGATAACTTCTACCTTGAACATCATTTGTAATGGAGGTAATAATTTTTGACATATTTGTCATTTGTTTCTGTGGATACATTGATTGGTTGAAGTATCGATTTTTGTGATTATGATATCTATAAGGAATCCTTGCAACTTGATCTTTACTTCGTGTACTTGTATCTTCTTCTTGATTAGCACCTGGAATTGAGTATTCTTCATAGCCCTGGCTTGTTTCTACTTCGACATGTGAAGACCTCTTTACATCAACTGAATCCTTTTGAATTGTAAGGTTGATTGGGTTTGTATTAATTGCTTTATTCACCATCAGGTTTTTTCCATTTGAAAACGCCTGTAGTTCCATAGGTTCAGTCATTGTCTCTTTATCTACCAATGATTCCTTATTGATAAGTTGTTCTAACTTGTCCTCTACCGTCTTCTTATCACTCTTTATCTTCTTAATCTGGGTGAGTAAACTTTGATTATGGATTTTTAAACGACAATTTTCTTCATCATTCTCTGATAATTTCTTAATAAGATTTTGATTAGCTTATTCTAACTTATGATTTTGATCTTTTAGGCGAGAGATTTCTTGATTTCGTTCTAGTAAGGTCTTGTGATATTTTTTTCTCTCATCTTTAATTTGTGCATGCAACTGCTCAATACATTTTGCTTGGAAAGAATACAATTTATTCTTAAGTTTCTCCATGACAACTTCATTTTGTAAATTTCTATTGGTCTCTTTATAATATGCTATTTCGTCTTCCAATTTCTTGTAGTCATTTTGATATTTTGTTAGAATAAATGGTTTTCGACAATTTGTGCAATTAAAGTTTTGATTTCTAAAGGATTCTTGAAAATTAAACACCATTGCACAAAATGGACATTTTTCAAAAAATATATGATTATTTATAGTTGTCATAGTTCACTTAGTACTTCTTCGAAAGAATGCAGAAGATCACTTTAATAATAACTCTTTAAACTTTATCACTTTCCCTTTTAATATTCTTAAACTCCGTCTCTATATACTTTCTTTTTCCACTTATAAATACTTTATTTTTCATATGGTATAGTTCTTTATAAATATATACACACACAGACATATATATATGGTATGRAATACCATGGGCCAATGGTTTTCCAAAACCATGGGCCGTTAAATCTCTAAAGGTAAAATAAAATATTCACTTTTTTACTTCTTTTGAACTCTTTTTTTAATTAGCTTTTCTTACATTTTCTTGGTATGCACTTATATTTGTTCACATGCCTTTAAACAACCCTTTCTTTTTTAWTTTTTTTTATCTCCTCTTTTTTTTCCTTAATTTCTTCTAACTTTGGAAGCCAAAATAATATTTCATAGCCTGGTAATATTTTTTATTATTATTGTATTGCATTGGCATATTTTTATTTTTAATGTTTCCATTCTTCTAATGTGCAGTGGAATAATTCTTTTCTTCACGTAACTTGTGTGATGAATGGCCAAGGGCCACTTGTGGTCAATATGACCCGAAGATCATAGAAACTCTAAAGATTTTTTCAGTGTGGCTAGAAGCCTATATGGCCTGTTATAGCACAGTTTGTAGCTAGGTCAAAAGGCTAGAGAATTAAGGCCAAACTAGCATAACAGGAACCTTCCCCACCCAATGTCACCTCAATGGGGAGGTTCTTTCTGTTTAGGGAGGTTAACCCAGGGGAGACATCCCCGGTAACCTGGGGTTTTGAAGAGGCTAAAGTAAAAGAGTCAAGGGAAAAGGTCCTCCTCACAGGTTACCACCAATGTTAGAAAGTCCAGCTAATCAGCCAATAAAGAAGTGTGTGCACAAATGAAAACCCCTGCCCGGAACAAGACAACAATAATACAATATATATGCAAGCTATAACTCAATGGGTTAGTACTTCAATGAGTATCTGATATCAATTTATAAGCAATGTAAAACAATAGATACCAATGAAGTCAACGTTTTATCAATTAGCTATGGCAAAAGCATCAATTCATCAATAATTATCAAGATGATCAAGCTAACAATGTATCCAATCAACACTTTACTCGGTAAATGCTTCAAATCATCGTTTAATTGCCTATATTCAACAATTGTTGCGTCAAGATGAGATAACCAACTGTGACGTCAGCCTTAATTAGGTTAGTTTGTTAGTTAGGGTTTCAAAATTTAGAGTTTTGAGAGTGGTTTTGTACACTAACACTTCAACGTTGGAGGCTAAAGATCAATGCCTTAAGGTATATGGAGTCAAACAAGATAAGGGCACAAGGTTTTGAAAGGATGAAGACTTAAAGACAAGAGGGAAGGATTCTAAGGTGCTGCAACGACAGGGCACTAGAATCAAAACCTTAGGGGAAAGAGGCTCACTCCGATGTTGCTTAAGCAAAGCCTCGTGCTCTTTCCTCCTTCCTTAGGTCAATTTGGCAAACGGCTAGCATAAATGATAAATTTAAGGGATGAGGTGAGAGAAAGTGTTGTAAAGACAAGGCTTTCAAACCCTAGAAGATGATGGCCCTAGGTGTAGATAACCTAGGCCTAGGACGTCACCCTCTTTCAACCTATAAACTTCAACACTAACTTAAGGGAAGAAGCAAGATGCATGTAGCAAAGGCTAGGCTCAATCCCTCTTCTTCAATGGCTAAAAAATTTCTCTATAAGGGGACATATAACAAGGACCTACTTGTGTGCTTGTTACCTAGGGTTTCAAATCAGCAATTTAATAAGCAAATGTAAGAAATTAAACCTACAACCATTCAATTAAGACGTTTTGCAAGAAAATCACTTACATATCATGAAGAAAGCATGTGCAAACCCTAGTTGTAAACCTTCCTTGGAGAGAAATGACACAAGATGCCAAAAAAAATCCTTCCAATAACAAGTGCGCCTCACTTAGAAAGAAACAATACCCTAGGAGGGCGCAAAAATCAGACCTTACAAGTGTGAGTGAGTTGTGTTATGTTCAAATGAGGGGAAAACATCCTCAATATATACTGTTCCATGACCTTTAATTAAATTAGGTCATTAAAAATAGCCGACAAGGCTAATAACCAAAAATCATACTGTTTTACATTAAACTGTCAAACAAAACCCTAAATGAGCAATAAGCAGGATGTCAAGCCCTTTTTAGGGAAAAAAGCAGCACAAGATGACAAACATTGGCCCTTTCTGGGCCTCCAAACTCTACCACACGTGCCAAAATGCTCTGTCAAGGTGCCATACACTAGAGGTGACGTCATGGCTCCTAGATGACGTCCAGGGGCATCAGAAAGGACACGCTCCACCTGTAGTGGGTCAACCCCCCTTGGTTGGGCTTAGTCAAGGCGTCCTGGATGAAAACGTCCTCTTCCTTCTCTCGTGCAAAGGCTCGACCAATCACTGTCCTGTCTCTGACCCTAACGGGGTCCCAACAACCATTTGATGGGCTCTTCAGCCCCATGGAGGTCCGAACTAATCATCTCCCCATGTGTATCGATCCACTTGGTACCTGTCCGTCGGGCATGGTCTTGCACATCAAAAACTCCGCCCTCCACAGGCTCATTAGTCCTAGGGATCATAGCAATGTCAATCATATTTCATCATTAATTTTATCAAATGCATGCATAAAACCCCTAGCATATCATCCAATAGCTCAAAGACATTACAATGACCTACTATACAAAGCTGAAGAAAAAGACAAAATGCCCTATTGGGCATCCATAAGAAAAGGAAAGTTTCCAGAGGATATCATCCAAGCCATGTAACACGAGGTGGTGTGGTCCAAGGATGTCCAGACATAGTGAAAGACCGGGGTGATATTATCTGTGGGTGCCTTTGTAGGAGGCGAGTTGTACCTGTGATGGATGCAATTCTTTCCAAGCCCTTTATTGCCTTTATTCTTTCTTTTCTTTATTACTTTTTCTTTCTTTTTATTTCAAGGTCTAACTAGAGGACACTGCCTTGGCGTGATGACCAAAGCTGACAGTGTTACCCACAAGTACTTTCACAGAGATGATAAGGTTGGCTCATGATGAGAGCCCCTTTCCCTTGGCCATGCAACCAAAGGTCACTGCCCTGGCGTGGTAACCAGAAATGGCAATGTCATACTGCTAGGTACCCATGAACATAATGGGCTGGCTCGTGATAAGACCCCCTATCCTCTTGGCTAGGTCTTGTTTTGTCATTTTTCTTCGGGTCCCTTTTGTTTCTTATTGAGAGGTTTTTTATTGCCTTCTCGGGGATCCTTGGGCGAGGCATCTCTAGGTTTTATTTTTTATGGCTTTTATCTCTTACCAGCTGCTTTTACCTCCTGGGCCTTTAGCCCCTTCTCTCCACAAGATAAGGTGTAACCCCACAAAAAGGTCATCCTAATGTCCGAACCAAGGGAATGGGATAGATGAGTGGGAGATAAGATGTAAGAATGATGATATGATGGGAGCAGACGATGGCTCTTCAAAATCCCCCCTGGTGGCTAACCGAAACCTATGGGTACAAGCTTGCTAGGGTACCATGTCAATCCCCCCAACCTTGGTCAAGTGGGTTAATGTAAGATCCAAGCAGTCGTCAGAAATGAAAGAAATTTGATGCATATATCTGAAGGTTAGAATGATCAAATATGACACATACCATGATACCTGGACCAATTACCTCATGGAGCAAGAGTCTTCTCCGATACAAGTCCAAGCCGAAGGTGATGGATGTTGTTGCTGCTGATAGGACAAGTCTGATGAAGAAGAAGAAAGATGGGCCCTCCAGGGCCATGCTCAGGTCAATCCTACTCTCGATACTCCATGTCTAGGACCTGTGGGCCTCGAGACATGATCTCCTAGTTATCCCTAGAAAACGAGGATAATATGGCCAATGACCAGGGTCAGTACGAAGATCTGATACCACTGTGGTGAACCAAACCGGTTCACCAAGTAAATACCCAATGTAGGAAGGACAACATGTTATAATCCATAAAGGATAATATATTAAATAATGTACATGAATATAAGATGATGAGATGCAATAAGAATGAGGGCCTTATATACCCATGCAAGGGTGCCCTGACCTTTCATTGGGAAGGTGTCTCTTCGTTAATTATTCATTAACTATTATAATGTATATAATTATTATTATATATTATGTCCATAACAGACCCTTCGACAACTGATTTTCTCTTACAACCCAACCTTTTTCAAAAATTTCAACCTGGCATAACAAGTATGCATGAAGACAGTCAATCTAAGCCACTATTGTATTTTCCGACTCCGATATCCCGTGCATCAGGATTCGTGCACTACCTTCAAAAATGTGAGATGATGAAAACTTTGTGAGACTGCCATGTTGTGAACAAAAATGATAAATGCACCATGGCCAAGATATGCATACAAACACAATAAAATAACCACGTGAGAAGACATATGTGTGCATGACATTGTACGGACTAGGCCCCACAAACTGCAATCACCCCTACATAAGCCTGTGGCTCCACACAATCATGTGTCTCAATAGATCCGTGCCACGACCTCCAATCTTATCCAAGAAGAGAGATAGTGAGACAGGGACATAAAAGGATTGATCATGATCAGACCAAGTTTGGAAATTCACTACATAATCGTCCACTATGGTTTACATGGCTTTAACTTGCATCCTTGGGCTTACAATGGTGTAGTCAAAATGAAAACTCTAAGGTACCTCTTAGAGAGGTAACAGTCCCAAAGATGATAATCAACATTCTCCACAGATAGCAGCCCCTGGGATGCCTCCCTCCTCATCATTTCTCAACTCAGCGCATTCACTTGATCAGCATGGCTCATCTGATGATGTTGGTCCAACACACATGAGGTACAATAGTCATTGTTTCATATAAAGTGTTATATTTAATGCATTACATATTTAGGTGAGGATCATTAGATGAAGTCAGATAATGGATCATGATTGCTTGGAAGTTATTCCTTTTTCCTTATTTCACCTTGGTGGTCATCATATGTGTCCTAGTCCAATGTTGTCACTGTTGGGGAACATGGGTACCACTAGGAGGCATTGATAGAAGTAATGTACCATTCCTTCTCATACTTAGCACTTTCCATCTATGTTCCTTTTGTTGTCCTACCTTATAGAAATGGTTGTTACCTGTACACCAAAAATGTTTGTGCCTTCATCCTCCTGTGAGAAGAAGGGCTAGAATGTTGAGGTTGATGCAGCTGGTAAAAAAGAATAAAAAAAACATGCTAATGGGATAATAAATGACGAAATCAAAATCCAAAGGTTCGCTTCAGCTTTACCCCCTCACTATGAGGCAATCACCCTTAGTCATGTTAGCAACATTACTTGTCTTCAGCATAGGGATATCCGGGTCTGTAGGTTGCACGAGAAGTGCCCAAGAACAGCACACAGAAGAAGTCCTGTTCGGGCTTAAAATCAAGCGAGCGGGCATTTCATTCTTCAGCGGAAAGGATTCAGCGACAGAGCAGAACAACGATTGATGGGTAATTGCAGATTAACCGAGTCACGTCAAGTATAGCGCTAAAAGTTTTAAGGAAGTCAACGGTCGGAATCCTTTGGTAGGCACTCGCGAAGTTACGAGGGTCGTTGATCGCACGCAGTTCAAGCGCAGTGTTATTTCTAGAGCTCGGGGTTTGTGAGTTCGAAGGGCGGACCATATCCCTTTGGTTGCGCGAGATTCCGAGTTACGAAAAGTGTCCGGAGGAGGTCAACCGTCGCTGACCATCGAGTCTCGGGACTTCGTGAAGGGAGAATACCAAAGTTTGATACTCCAACTCGCGAGGTCACGAGTAGCAAGAGGCGCTAGTACTTGGGCCCTACCCAACGGTTACATATGGAGAGCGTTGACCAGAAAGGGAGCCCTACCCGTATCTCCGTCTCGGGAAGTAAGAGTTGAAGAAGAGGAACCAAGGGTCTCCGACTCGCGAATTGCGAAATGAAAAGAACTTTTAATGACGGGCCCACAGTATCGCCGAAAGTGTTCCGGACCGTCCGATCAAAAGAGGGGTACATGATGCGCAATTAAGTTCTCTCGCCCCTTCGCCCATCGCAACTTCGAAACGCAAGAAGCAGCTCCATCTTTCCCCGATGCACAAAATGACGAGAGCATCCAGGACCTGGGGCCCACAGCATTGTCGGGAGAGTTCAGGACCGTCAGATCCAGAGGGCGCATGGTGCCAGAGTAAGCCGTCTTGGCGTTTCGCTCATCGCGATTTCAAGAAGAAAGGATTAACTCCTTCTGTTCACGAACGTCGAAAGATCTCTGGGAATAAACACGGGGTCACAGCCCATGGTCACTTGGGAAAGAAAGGAACTGTGCTGAAAGGGGCCAAAGGCGTCGAATCCAGTCGTCGAAAGGATCGTCTCAATCTCCAGGTACCATCGGATACGATCCCGCTCCTGACCTTCGCTTGGAGTAAATAAAGGCGAGAAGGGGTGGGTGAAACCTCTCCTCATGCATTAAGTGTAAGGTATGGAAGGTCTGGCAAGCGGTCCGCTCGAGAGGGTCCTGTGTACCCAGTTCTTCAAAGAAGCCATGCCGAAGTCTTCGAAGAGACAAAGAAGTCTGCACACGCTAGCTCGGCACTTAATGGCTCAGCTACCATCCTTACAGGAGCCATGCACAGTTAAGGTGGCGCGTGAAGAAGGATATCAGTACGAGTTTGACTGAAAAGACACCGTGCTCTGGGTAACTGGGCACGCCTCTGTTAGGCGAATTTTCCTGAGTATATAGGCTCAGTTTTTGTATTTTCTAAGTATCGATGGTAGAGCGAAGCTCCCAATTGTAAAGGTTTAACATATATCCTAGCTCTGGTTATGCATCTGTATGTAAGGTTTCTTGTTTAATTTCAGACAGTCTTTCTTTTCCCATCTAAGTTTTCATCTTATACTAGGGGAGTTCGTGATCGACTGATTCGCACGAATTATGGCAATTATGTTGTGATAAAGGATTTATTGTGGCACTATTGTTTTCTCTGGTTTTCTGCGTTTGAGCATAAGAAGATCTTGCGTTTAGATGTCTTCTTCCACAGTCTGTTAGGAACCTGATGTTTATGACAGACCTTTGCATCTCTCTGATACAAGTCTTCCCCCTACTCACCCTTACTACAACTCACTGTCTGAAGTTATCTAAGACCTCACTTGCCCATGCAAGCCTAGCCTAGTTTCGGAGTTGGAACCACATCGTTTGAGTTAACCTCCATTTGATCACCCCATTAAGCAAATCGTGACATAAACTGATGGGCGTTGGGCTCTGCCCCTGCTGCAATCCAGGAGTGACTTCTGACGCTAACATTTCTGGCGTCGTTGCCGAGGACGAAGTTGAAAATTTTCCCCGGGATTGAACGACATTGAGCCTCTGATTCTGAAGGTGCATCAAGTATCAGAGCCTTTGAAGATTGCTACTGTGCACCTGGCGACTCTATTGTGACGACTCCACTGGAGTGAACCTACTGTTTTAGTTGTGGCTTCCAGAGGCAGACACACGCGGTCACATCCACAGCTGCCCTAGCTACACCTGTAGCTTATCCAGAGGTGATTTTCAGAAAATGAAAGGCCTCTGAAGGAGAAACTTCCACCGCTGAACCAGGTAATCCACTATCTCCTTCTGTAGAAACTCCATTTTCTTCTCCTCAGCTTCCCAACAGATCGTTTTCTGAAGTTTCCCGTTTCCTAAATTTCGGGAGTGTTCCTGCTGATTTTTCCCCTCCTGGTCTGAGATTGGAGGGAGAAATCCTTGTCACTCCCCTCTCCTCTGAAGCTGTACCTTGGCGTAGACCCAGGACTACAGAAGATTTCCCCACTCCTGCACGAAGAGGAGCACCCGCTAACTTGAGCTCGTTAGCCTTTTCCTTAAATCTCCTTTTGTTTCCCACTCCACTTTGTGACTCATTCCCATTAGCCCCTTCGCGAACTCATTCTCCTCCAAGTTCCCCCCCACCTAATATTCCCATGGCTGGTGCTAATCCCCCTCTAAACAGGATGGACGCTATAGTCACTGCCAGATATGCTCCCTTAATCCTACCTCATCCGATGAATCCTCTCCCTGCTGGAGATTACCTGAAATACATGCCCAAGTTCACTGGAGAAGGGGATGTAACTGCTGAAGAGCATCTGGCTGCTTTCTACAGTTATGTAGACAACCTGAACATCGAAAATGAAGATGTCTGGATGAGAGTCTTTGTCCAGAGCTTGGATGGTGAGGTGAGAAAGTGGTTTAGAGGATTGGCCCTCGGATCTATTGCTGGGATCGAAGCCCTGGATAGTGCTTTCTTGAGGCAGTGGGGAGACAGGAAGGATTTCATGTATTACATGACAGAGTTCGGGTCTTTGAAGAAGATGGAGGGAGAATCTATCTCTAACTTCTCCAAAAGATTCAATAAGATGTATAATAAAATTCCTGCTGAGATAAAACCCTCAGAAGCCTCGGCCAAGATTTCTTACGCTAGTGCGTTTGGCCCCGATTTCTGTCTGTTATTGAGAGAAAGAAGAGCCACCTCCTTAGCTCAAATGCAAGATGCGGCCATAGAGGTGGA
>JASDQU011443682.1:0-23355 GCA_032191745.1 Picea mariana | reverse complement strand
AAAATTCTCGAACCAAGATCAATTCCACTAATTCCAAGGCACAGTTATGCCTAAGCATGAAATTTCTATTACCATTCTCATTAATTATGCATCTAATTAATGCTGGTAAAACCTATCGAGCAAGTATGCATTTAAAATTTCATTAGGTCTCTTTTAAATCTGAAGGATATTATTTAAAATTATGCTACTACCAAAATCCAAAGGATAAAACGAGAATTTAGTTCCGTGCTCCCCCTATGTAGGGTTATCTCCAAGAAGAAATCCTACGAAATGTTTTTAGAGTGGCGAGGGTTCCAGTGATTGAGGTTCGAAATTTTGTCAGAGAGATCATCACACAACAAATTCCAGTAACATTTTATCTAAATTGTCTGGAGGTTGAATGACAAGTTTCCCTCACAACGAATTATAGATTTTCTCTCATGTATGGATAAGTTCCACAAATGTACTTGGGAGAAAGAGATAGGGAGAAATAATAAGTACTACATTGAAGAGTTTAACCCCACTCATAACCATCAACAAAAAGCATACATAGGGGCCAATATTTTTTGGAGATCTAAAATTCTTATTGCTCAATTAAGGATTAATTCTCATCAACTGCGTTGTGAAACAAGGCGCTGGAAAATGCCAAAAGAAATGTGGGAGGAAAGAGTATGCATTTTGTGCTCTTTCGGAAAAGTGGAAATAGAAAAACATTTCATTTTAGAATGTGAAGCCTTAAAAGACAACAGGGAAAATTATGCAGGTATTCTGGCAGCTAGTTCTTGGGATAATCTATTCAACAAAGAGTTTGTCGAGAAGCTGGGAGCGGTTATTGTAAAAGTTCACAGGAAAAGTGCTAAATACAAATCTAGATTGAAAAGCAATTTGTCCCATAGGCTATTTTTAGCTTCGTGGACGTTAAAAATACTTTATTTGTAGAGACTGGAATGTATAGGTTAAAGAGTAATTTGAAGAATTTATATCTACATTTTGTTTCATTAAAAGGTTTACGAGGGAAAATAAGGGCGAAGTGAATGACACGTAGATCCATAGACCCCGAGAGGGAGATGTTCTTCATTAATACCATTCTATTTACACTGCGTTTCAAGTAAGGAATGCCAATACAAATTTTTCACTACAGTGAGAATATGGAACTGCTGGAAACAAAATACCATGGAAGGACCATGAGATCTACATTCAAACGGTTTGATCCCTACATATTCATCTCCCCAAAAGGATGTTGAACATCCTTACCTCCCTCTCCCTTTTGCCCCAAGAAGTTGTGGGTAATGTGGTAGCTCTCGGTGTATTGTTTTTGTCTATAAGATGAGAAAATGGAGGGAGATATAATATATTCGGTTGGTTGTGACTTCTATTTCCTGATTGTTAGAATCAACAATAAATATATATATTGGGGGAATGAGTCGATTTCATAATGGAACCTCTCATAATTGAACCCCGGGATCAAAACAAGGGATGGTGGCCCTAGTAGCATTCAAATGTGTTGAGTCACTTTCACATATGTGCAACAACAAAATGAGGATCTTAATAAGACCTTGCCAAGCTAAAAGACTAGGTGTTATCCCTATATATGAACCAATGCAACAATCAACTACCAAGTCTGAGCCTGAGAGCACTAACAACTGCGCATCTAGACACCCACAAGGGAACCACATAGATGAGATTGTTTGGGGTAGTGGGTTCAACAAGTTAGCATCAAAAACTTGTATCAAGCTGCGATTTTAACCTTGCATCATACATAAATTACAATAAGAATTAGTACATCGAAATTCCTATCTCCTACTTAAGGTCTGATATGCCAATCGATGGAAACAATCAAGGAAATTCACAATTGTGTAAACATAAATCAACTAACCACCATTAACCATTCTAACATATTTAATAATCTATCTAGCAGAGAATTTAGATATCAAACTGGATCGATAAATTGAAGCACAACTATCAAGAAATTTCAATTACTCCGGTGACAATTGAAATGACAGTAAATATCAGAATTTTCGTATTTTAGTTTACACCCAAAAACCATCAAGGAATTTTGACATTTCAATTTCAGAATTACAATGCAATTTACGACGAATTTCTAATAATTATTTGTATACAATAAAAATCTTAATGCATTTACAATATCAATACCGTAACCGTTGTCGAAGAATTAGAGGACGTTATTCCGCGATGACACTCCCCTCGACCTCCCGCTTGCTAACCGTAGAGATGTCACTGGTACCTCCTAGCCAATGCTAGGGGTACTCTTATTCCCCCTTAGCCCCCTGAGCCGCAAAGGGGGCCATGCACACAAAACCAGAAGTTCTCTAGATCCAATCTTGCCTCGCAAGGAAGAGCCACCACTCTATCTCAAGCTGGGTATCCCAACTCTCACAAGTAAAACCAGTCAAAATAATTCGGCAACATAACTTTGTCGATAACCAGTGTGATCCATTTTCCCTCTCGACCATTTTCTTTATAGGAGTTTCCTTAATGATACATCCCCACTTGCACAATTAATTCTCTTTTTAATTAATAAATTAGAATTATTTCCCCCTTACACTTGTCACCCTATCCCCAAGCTGCACAAGTAAATCCACATTTTGATTTCATTAAAGTCAATTTCCCTCACATTTCCTAAAAGCGCTCCTTAAATCACTCCTAGTTGTCTCTTTATCCCCCCATATTCCCATTTAATGACTGACGCCTTACTAAATCTGAGTTGAGTTAAAATAGGAGTCTTCTTCTAGTTTGACTAGTGTTAACTAGACTCTAGATACCATTCTATGTGTACACAATTTCTTTCATGCTTTATTCCAATTTGGTTTTTCTTGCACACATGTGTATTATATTAATTCTTTGGACTTATTTCATTTTCTTAATTTCTTAAATTGATTTACCTCATTTCTATTTTTGATTTAGTTAATAATTTCAGTTTAGCCTCTTCACAAAACTTATACTTAGGCTTAATTTTTTTTTTTTAAAAGGCTTATACTCTTATAGGGATTTATAATTAAAAAATTACCCATTATTTATTCATATATGACAAGGTCTAAATATTTTCAAGTTTTACCTTTCTTCTTCAAGGTTTTCTAGGCCACCTAGATTCATTGACTCAAGTTTTATTTACGCGACGTTCCATTAAAGACGCACTTCGTGCTCCAAGGGTGCCACTCACCTTTGACTTGTTTTGGTAGTTGTCCAACCCTTGGAGTCAGCACTCCATTCAGGTGACCTTGTGAGAGACTAAGGAATTATAAGGAATAAGGAACCCACCTTATTGCACACCCCTTAGAAATCTTCGTGAGCGACTGTCTATGTCTTCCCTCACGACATCGTGAAACTCTAGAATTAGGTAATCGTTAACCTACAATTTGAGCCATGGTGGGAGTGCTAGTAGGCTGTGACATGGATGCTACCACACCTCTCCCTAAATATTTGGTCTATTTGCATGGCCACTTTACTCCTTATGTGATTCATATTAGCAAGCATTTGTTAGCCTACATCCATCAACGGAACACTATCAATTATCCATATAGAAAATCATACTATAATCGATCATATGTCACATATGCATAAATGAAATAATCAAACCAATACAATCCACTCCTTGACTCAATCTGGAGTCCAAGGAGGTCCATTGATGCCATCAACATCCACAATCTGCCAAGTGTCCTGCACACTCAGGGAAAACTCGTCAATAGCATATGTCAATACATATATATAAAAAATCATTAAATCACAATAATAAACATCATCATAAAAACCCGTAAGAGAAACAAATAACCATGTACTATAATTGGATCACTTGCACACAAGTGTCCTCAAAGAATATATCGATAACATGTGCTTGCAAGAGAAGGATGTTACATACACCCCCTCTTGTTTTAAACTCTGTCTCGAAGTTGTACAATATAAAATGCAGAAATAAAAGTATCTGACAAGATCTATATGTCTAATCTGTCAAAACAAATACGAAAATTGCTGGCGCATATCATATGCGTCCTCCCAGGTAGCCGAGTGTGGACTATAATTGTCCCACTGGACCTTGACCCGATCGACTATTCGACATCGTAGCTGTCGAATGCGATGGTCCAAAATGCGGATTGGCTCCGCCGTGAGTGCACCCTCGTCCAACACCTGTAAAGAACTCATGTCAATCACATATGTAGGATCACTAACATAATGTCTCAAAATAGATACGTGCAAAATATCGTGCATACGCCTCAAAGAATTAGGGAAGGCTAGTCGATAGGCCATGAGTCCTTTTTTTTCCACAACTTTGAAAGGTCCCACAAACCTAGGAAAGAGTTTAGCACCCTTTCCAAAATTTATCGAACTCTTGTGCAGTTTTACCCGCAAGAAAACTCAGTCGCCAACTTCATAATTGCGGTCAACGTGATGCGCATCAACACAAATCTTCTATTGATCTTGTGCTTCTTTAATCATTTGTCTTATCGTTTTCATTTGTTCTTCCATTTCTTGGATCACTTCTGGTCCTATCAGGACCCTATCCTCAAGTTGATCCCAAATGAATGGCGTTTGACACGGTTGCCTGTAAAGAAACTAAAACAGTGCCATCCTTATGGTACTTTGATAACTGTTGTTGTATGCAAACTCTACCAGTGGCAAGAAATCCTTCCAACATTTCTGGTGGTCCATTATATACATACACAATATATCTTCCAAAATTTGTTTCTTTCTTTCAGTCTATCCGTCTGTCTCAGGGTGATAAGATGTACTAAAGTTTAGTTGTGTCCCCAAAGCCTCTTGGAAACTGGTCCAAAAACGTCCTGTTGGTTTTATTGACTCCCTTCTCAGGTTATCTAATTTGTTGACCCAGGGTTCATGTCATTCGGGGTTCCAACAAAGACTCTCACTATCAGCCCTCCTGGTAAACCAGAATGTAACGCAACGCCCAGGAGGTACTGTGCAATCTCACCTGAGATAGCTAAGGATGGTTGACTGTAAGACTCAGGTGTTTATAGCCTAGGATAGAGTAGGAGATAAAGGGTCTCTTGATTAAGGCCTTGTTCTGCGAACTGTTACTGTAATCTACTTGTTTCTAGGAATCGCATGCACATAACTCAAAATATAAACAGATTCTAATAATGCGTTTGGTTATTCATAAATCGTAGTCATCTATTGCTTGAAAGAAGTTAAATATATGCAAACATTCAACATATTACATAGATGTTACCATGGTTCACCCCTCCTGGGCTACATCCACAAAGATTTGGATCTTTTATTATAGTAGTTCTTGATCTCCCCGCGCCATGCGCTTACAGTTCTCCGCAAAAGTGGGTAAGATCTATGTGAGGCGAACTAGATCGCACCAGGCTCTACAACCCGCTCTAATCCTCAGATCTACCTTCCCTCATATCTTTCTTTCTCAACAGCTTACAAAACTCGGTTCATACAATTCAAACCCCTCACGTATTGCCAACAACAATACTCGGAAAAATCACTCAATAACAATCACAATCTTCATAAAAACTAACATAAAATCAACAATGACAACAACCACAACATATGATACTTTCATATGTATATTTATACATTTCGGGCTCTTCAGCCACTTACAAAATATTACCAAAACCCTAACCCTTCTTACACTAGGTTTTTCTCCCATGCGCGTGCTGTTCTTCCTCCAGCTGTCGCTTCCCTTTGTGCACGCTTTCTTGCATTCGCGCGTGCCGATATTTTGCCAGTTGTCACTTCAATTTCCTGCACGCTTTCTTTCCCATGATCGCCCTTCTTTCCACTTCGGCTTGGTGCCAACAGGCCCCCAAAACTGACATGTGACTCGTCCCGAGTCACCTAATTGCGCTGTGCTTCCTCAATCTCCCTAGTGACCGTCCAGAACTTCTCCTACAATTCTGCTGCTTTTGTCAGTGCCTGCGCAGTTTTCTCCTTGATAATATCGGCTGTTTGCGCTGCTACTTCTTCGCTTATTAGTCCTGCACCTTCCAACTGAGTCCATGCTGACTGTGTTCTGACTTCTTCTACCTGCTCCAGTATTGCTCCTATTCGTTCCTGCAACAGTTCTATTTGAGCCTGACGCTCCTGTTTCCGTGTTTGCGCAGTGATAAGTTCTACCTGTAACTTCTTTAACTCTTGTGATGCTTGACCCATTCTAAGATTGGGAGGGTTTTCTGTTGTTGCTGAATTCTTGGATCATTGCATTGATCCTTTCCTCCTCCTTATCCCATTGTTGGACCTGTGGGTCCTCTTCCAGCTTTGTCCAGAGTTGCGCTACTTTATCTAGCAAGTCGGTTGCTGTGATGACCTATTTTTCCAACGCCTGTAGTTGCACTGTTGCTTCCTTCTTCCTCCACTCCTTTACTGCTGGTGGAGTGGTTGGTCTAATCTGTCCACAGAGAGTCTCGATATCCTTTTGATACTGATCAATTGCCTACACAATCTGATCGATCTTTTCTGTCGCTGGGAGTTAACTTCCTTGGGAAGTAGTTGGTAGTTTCCCAAAAATGTCTTCCACTCTGCGTTCCAATTCATTCCTGTGCTCCTTTTCCTCCTGCATTTCAGATTTGGCCTACATGTAAACTGTTTCCAGTGTTTCCTTCTTCTTTGTTTCATGCTGTAGCTCGACCATGTTTTTATGTGCTCGAGACTATATCTCATGGTCGACGCTAACCTACAATTGGTATAAGGTCTTTGCTGGCATCTGTGTTAGGACCAATTGGATCTGATCCAAATCCTTTAGTGGTGTCTGTCCCACAGTCTCATCCATTTGTAGCATGCTTGGCTTTATGTAAACTGTGGAATTTATTTTCGGAAGAATTGAGTCACGTTCCCTACCTCCATTCTTTCTGTGGTCTGTGCGCTCGATGGCTTTATGCCTCTGCTACTACTTGTAATATGGGCTTCTCCGAATTTCTTCAGGAGTTGACCCATTTCTACCAGCTCCTTCTACAGTTTATCCCTATGGTGTGTTGCATGATCAAAGTCCTCTACGAGACAATCTTGGACCATTATGGCAATCATCTCACCATCGTCCTCTGTGATTGTGTATTTGGGTAGTGATCGTTGTGCCTTTGATTTCTTACACGCACCTATTTCCTGTACCACTCGTCTCTTAGTTCCCCCTGGTTCTTGTGTGATGGGGTTCATCGCGGTTTTCTGTTCTCCCTTAGCCGAGTTCTGCTGTTCATTGGTTGGCTAAGTGGTTTTTGTTCTCCCCTTCTGGGTCCCTAGCTTCTCTGAGCTGTCCTCTGTTCGAGTCGACTTGATTTGGCCTGTTCTTGGTTTCTTGGGTACTGGGACTTGTGGAGACTATGTTTCTGGCTACAGAGCCCCTCCTTTTGCTATCTGTCCCAGTACTGCTTTGGGTATGGTTGGGATTTTCCATTCATCCGATTAGTCATGGATGATCATGTCAATGTATCCCTCGGTGACGCAATAGTGCATATGTAGCCACTGTTTATGTGGGTCCTGTCTTGGCTGTATCCACATGGCTTGTTGTTTAGCCCAAAAATTAGCGATGCTCCCGAATCGTGCGACAACCTCTGGTGTTATCCTCCATGCTCGGTTGATTGCTTCCTGCATTTCCCATAGGTAAGCTTCAAATATGATTCCATTTTCCTTCTTATGCTTGGCCAATAAAGTGGATTTCAGGACGCGATATCTCACTCCTCCTGGCTGTGGTGTGGTACAGAAGCTGACGTGGTATGGTTCTTTCCATCCCATGAAAGCGATGCGAGTAAGTAGCCATGAGTAGTGAAATTCCGTACCTACTTCTTGTGCATATTTATAGTCGATTTGGAACAAGTTTGACAGATATGGCACCTAGCTCATGAAGGTGCATTCTGCGCACTGAGATGCAACTGCGATAACTTCTGCTGGTACTTCATCTTTATGACATTTTCTTAGCAGTTTGCATGCTAAGATCTTTTCTCCCAGTTGTGTCGCGACATCGTTGATTCAATTGATTATAATGCCTCTTGTTCCCCTCTCGGTGCCATATTTCTTCTGCCAATGCTTTTTCCTTGGACTTGTCGTCTAGTATCAATGTGGGATCCATACCCCGGATGGGTAGTCCTGTAATTTGCAGAGTAAGTTCAATATTTATGGGGATGGGTTTGTCCAGGGATACATCCCCTCCATGCGTAACTGCTAACAGTTGTTTGACACATGCCGATGCATATTGGCCTCTGCCAAGTGTGGCATATTCAAAAATCATAGGATTCCAGTTCTATCCAGTCTGGCTGCCCACTTGCGTGGCTTAGTGATAGTTCCTCCGCGAGGGTTCATGACTATTGTCTCTGAAAAGACTTGTGGTGCAAGCTCTAGATATTTTCTTTCATCTGCTACGTCATGGTCGAAAAACTTGAGCTTCTCGACGTGATCCAATAGCTCCGAGTCCACCTGTATGCCTTCTGGTGTGCGAGGTAGCACAATCTCTGCAGCTAGTTTCTTTCGAGGCGATCTTGGTATATGAATCCTGTCTTCCAACTGTGTTGGCTGGTTCAAAATTCCAATAGCTTCCGGTTGCTCCTTCGCCATCCATTCTTCCAAATATTTGCCCATTTCGCCAATCGACTCATCCAAAAAAGAAAAGTTTGGCATGGGTATTTGTGGAACATCTGGTTGGAGCTCTACTTCTAGGTTCTGTGTGCTTCCATTTATTTCCATGGCTGCTTCGACATTTTCTGGCTGTCCTTCCTGATGAGTTCCTACTGCTTGATTCTGAAGCTCCCGGACTGCTGCCGGCGTATCCTCTTTCATGGTTTCCGCTTGGGGCTGCGGGATCTCTTCCTGGATCGGTGTTGATTTGACTGGGATATCCTTTGGCAATGGGATTTCGTCAATATCAACGAACTCCGGTGGCTGCTGCTCATTTTCTTCTTTTGTTCCTCACGACCTGGTTTGAACCCTAGTTGGTATGACTATATGGCTTGGCTCTGTGAGCTTTGTTAGTGCCATAATGGTGTCTTTCAGATGTTTGTTTGGTTTAAATAGCTTGGATAAGCTCTGCGATATCACTCTGTGCATTCGGGCTGCTATTTCTCTTTCTCCGTTCTTCTTTTGTGAATAAACTAACTGTTTCTGTGCTCCTGTGTTGTATGGGTGTGCCATGAAGCTTGTTGAGGGTGCCTCCTACCTTGTGTGATTAATGCACCATAAGTGTGGGTTCAATGCATCGACGACAGTTTCGTACCTTCCCTTATGGCTACTTTGCCGTTGCTAGTTGACGCGTTTAGTGCGATATCCCATCAGTCCTTTCCTTGCTTTAATTCTGCCTCATGCTGTCCTATCAGTGTGCTTTTTCTGACTTTACTTTTCCCACTTGTTTCCCTTTCTGATATGGCCATTGTCTTTTCCCTCACTAGTTTTGTGTTTCATATGCGGCTTGTTCGTCATGCCACGTGCTATTTTTAGGCTCTCTCTCTTTTTTTTTTTTACTGTGTGGTGGGTAGTCGACTATCATTGTATAGATTCATCTGGCTCCGTTGATCATTCCTTCGAGGTCTGCACCTACTAGATCTTTCAACTATACAACTCCTTCGTTCATGACGACTTTTACCTTGTATGGTCCTAGCCAATGCATCCTCAGCTTCCTTGGGTGCTGCAGTGATTTACTGTCGTAGAGCAATACTAGATATCCTTCCTGTTGACGTTACATATCTTCGTCAGGGCATTTTCTAGAATTTTGTTGAAGGCTTCTACCATGCCATTAGCTTGTGGGTGATACGGTGTGATTTTTTGGTGATGAACTTCGAACTCTTCAAGCATCACTCGGATGGTGCTGTTGATGAAGTGCATTCCTTGGTTGCTCATTAGAAATCTTGGGCACCCAAATCTAGTAATTACCTGTTTGAAAAGAAAGTGGGCAACTGTCTCTGCGCTGTAATCTTTTACTAGTGTGACTTCCGCCCATCTCGTTAAGTATTCCATCGCAGTGATAATGTATCTCGCCCCTGCTCTCTTGGTAGGTGGGTTAATGGGTCCCACAAAGTCTATTGCCCATTTGTCAAATGCCTGGAGTGTCACTTGTGTTTGTAGTGGCATATCGTCCCTTCTGTTGGGTTTTCCGATCCATTGACAGACATCACATTGCTGACAATATTCTTTCGAGTCCCGATGGATCATTGGCTACCATAATCCTATGCATAGTACCTTCTGCACAATATCTTTTCCTACATAATTCCCTCCTGCTATTCCTTCATGGGATTTTGCTAAAATTCTTGGTCTTTCATGGTCTAGTACGTATTGTCGTAAGATGCTATCTGTGCCCATTTTGTATAGATGCCCTTTGATCAATTGATAGTTGGTTGCGTGGACTACCAGTTTCTTTTTCTGCACAGTGGTATATCTCTGCGGTGTAGTACCTATGCTCAAGTACTGAATGATCTCTGCAAAGTAATTGTCAGCAATCTGTACTGAGAAGAGCTGTGCATATGGAAAGTTGTCTTCCAAATTCGTTGGTTCCTCTCCATTTGTGACCCTTGATAAGTGGTTAGGCTCTGCATTCAGTTTTCCGGGTTTGACTATTAACTTGAAGTCAAATTCTTGAAATAGAAGTAACCATCGACAAATTCTCCCCCCCAACACAGGCTTGTTAACTAGGTATTTCAAGGCTGAGTGATCTGTAAACATCTTAAAGTGTTTTCCCAATAGGTAATGTCTGTATTTCTGTAGTGCGTAAATCATAGCTAAGCCTTCTCTTTTCGTCGTATTATAATTCTGTTCCGAGTCTAATAATTTCCTGCTAGCGAACGCTATCAGGTGATCCAAGTCTCCTACTCCTGGTTGCGCTAAAATAGCTCCAAGTGCTATTGTTGATGCATCTACATGTACATGGAATGTCTTCTCCTAGTCTGGAAATACCAATATTGGTGTTGTGACCATCTTTTCCTTTAGGGTATCCAGACCATGTTGGCACTCGTTGTTCCATTGATACTTGGTATCCTTTCTTAACAATTTTTCCATAGGCGCTGTAATCTGCGTGTAGCCTTTGATGAATTTCCTGTAGTATCCTGTATGTCCTAACGTTTCTCTTAGTTGGAAGAGTGTTTTTGGTGCTGGTAGGTTAACAATGACTGTGATTTTGGCCGAATTCATTAATAAACCCTGTTTGCATACTATGTGTCCCAGTAGTATCCCAAATGGTGTTCCAAATATGCATTTCTTGATATTCAGTGATATTTGGCACTGTCTTCATCGTTCTAACATTTGGCGTAAAACTTCCACATGGTTTTTTAACAGGCTATAAACCGTCCAATCATCCAGGTAGACTTCGATAAATTGGTGGATGAATTCCTTAAATGCTGTGATTACCACTTTGGAGAATATCGCAGGTGCATTATTCAATCCGAACGACATGACTATGTACTGATAAGATCCCCATTCTGTCGCAAATGTGGTCTTGTGTCTATCCTCTTGTGCTATCTTAATCTGATGATATCCCAAGAATCCATTGGTGAATGAATAGGCTTCGTTTCGTCCTATGTTCTTGAGTACATCATCCGTGAATGGTGTGGGGAATGGGTCCTGTAAGCAAACATCGTTCAACTTCCTCAGGTTGACACATATCCTGATCCCTCTTCCCTGTTTCTTGTCTCGTACTACCATCGGGCTTATCCATTCTGATTCTTCGACTGGTTCGATGATGACGGCCTCAAGCATCTTGTCGATCTCATCCTTGACTTTCTGTTTGTAGATGGGGTTCAGTCTGTATGGTCGCTGTTTAATGGGTCTCACATCAGTTCTGAGTTGTATCTTCATTTCTCCTAATTCTCTGGCTATTCCTTTCATCTCTGTAAAGGTTGTGGGAAAAAGGTCTTTGTATTCGTGCAACAATTCTGTGATGCTTTATAGTGTTTGTTCGTCCCAATAATATTCAATGCTAGCCATTTTGGGATGCTCGACGGTCCCTATGTTAACCTTCTTGATCTTGATTGGTGCAGAGATGACCTTTGATTCTAAGGGTGGTCCTTCCACCTCTCTCTCTCCTTCGACTTCTTCGATTTGAATATCGCACGGATCATCTTCATCTAGTGCTTCTTTCTGTACCTGGTAACATGACAACAAGTCCTTGACTGTCTGCTTATTCCGCTGCTGTACCTCTGTGATAACTTCCACTTTTGATTCTATAATGAATATGACATCTCTGATCCATTTCAGGGCTGTGTCTATGTTGGGGTTCTCATGCTCGAATGAGAAAGTGACTGTAAGGTTCTGTTGGAGTGTTTCCCATGTCTTGGTTCCTTTTCGCATTTCCTGGTTATAGAACAATTCACTGGTATGCCTTCTAAAGTATGATTGAAGTGGTGAGACCATTCTTCTGGTGGTGTCATTTTCCATAGTGTTTTACACACCTCCAAGTATTCTGCTGGCATTCCTAGTTCATCATATTTTTGTCGGTTGTTCCATATCTGTTTTGTGCCAAACCTTATGCGCAATAATCGTTTGCATTGGTACCAATCTGTGATAGTCTCTTTGTGCTCACCCCACCATCTTGCAAGTGTAGCCTTTAGTGCTAAATCTAGTGCTAATAGTCTTTGGTTCTCTAAGACTTTGTCTTCGTATTGTGTCAAGAAAGTTTCCAAATCATTTAGTCTGTGAAAACTAAGTGGTTCTCTGATTTCTGCACCAAGCCATCTTACTGCGCGGTCTATTCTTGCACACGTTCTTATGGATACTTCTTGTAGTCTTTGCTGCCAGTTTTCTAACCCAGTGTCTGCGTCTTTTGTGCATGAAGTAATGCTCTGCCAACTAAGTATCCCGTCTGCAGTTGGGTTTATATAGTCCACATCATGCGCAGTTGTTCTGTACAACTGGTCGATTTAGTCTAGATCTAGGCAAGTGGGTTCTACAAACCTCTCACCTTCTGATGGGTCGAGTGGGGCTATAACCCTGTAGTCTCCTGACTCAAATGTCATTTTTCTGGTTTTCAATTTAATTATGGCTTGGTTGTCGAACGCCCAATCCAGACCCAGTAGTGTTGGGTAAGGTGTTGTACCGTCTACTATTTCAATGACTTCAAAGTTTTCCTTAGTGCACACCCCATCCAGATCTACGGTTACTCCTTTCAGTCTACCTATTGGTAGGACTCTATGTTGATTTTCTAGCTTTAATTGAACAGTTGAGTATCCCAGTGTAGGTTCTCCCATGCATTTCCATGTGGTTTTTGGTAGTACGTTCACTACGTATCCTAAATCTACTATAATATCTCCCATATTGAAATCCCCAATATTAGCATTAATTCTAAATTATCTACTTGTTCTTCTTCTTGTGTGTAGGTGGTTGGCAATTTTCAGTTTTAGCTTCTGTTCCGTCTCGTTGCTACATTTCTCTAAGATGTTTTGCAATACTTTGATAGATGAAGGATCACTTAACATTTTGATGCATGTTTTCAAAAAGTCTTTGATAGTACTTACTTGTTCCTTAGGTTGTATTTTGTTGGTATGGTCCAGTGATGGCGACATGTCATATTCCAGAGCTTCCTTGTTCAGCTGCGCAATCTACACTATGTCCTCCTTCTAGAATTCTTGTCGAGCTTCTGTAAAGATCTCCTTTTCCTTTTGCGTGTCAAACTGCTTCTTGGGGTTGAGGTTCTTCTTTACCCATTGGTTCTACACTAGGTTCTGTCGGACTGTGTCGTTTCCTATTTTCGTTCCTCCTCGAGTGACTATGTTGATGTTTCTTCCATCATCCCTTGCTTCGGCTAAAATTCACTAAACATTCTAGTTATTTTGGTTCCTTTTTTCCTGGATCTTTATGAGTAGTGTCAGACATTCCTCTGTATCATGGTTTGAAGTGCGACAATACATACAGGTCATTGGTGGTAGTGGGCATTCCCGTGCATAATGTCCTGGTTGCTGGAAATTGTGACATGTGACTAGTCCTCTTCCATGTACGAAACCTCCTCTGGCTTGTCCTGCTCCTCTATAGGATGCATGATCACCTCGTGGCACATTATATTGTTGTCCCTGATTACACTGCACGGTATTGTACTGGGGCTTGCTAGGTTGTACTGCAACTGCGCGCTATTATAAAGTTGCTATGCAGTATTATACTGTTGCTGCATAGTGTTGTATGGTGCTGGGGCTTGAGTGAACTGTGGTGCTGTCTGCCCAGTCATCATTTTTGCCTGTACCCTATATGCATTTGAGGTTCTTTCCCACATTAGCTCCATGGTTCAACAGTCTTTGTTGTCATGGCCAACTGAATTGAAAAATGTGCAATATGAGTTCGTTGGGACTATTTGGTATTTATGCATCATCGTGCAATGGTAAGGGTGGTGACCTGGTTTCTTGCAGATTTCACACCATAATCCCCCCTGTGGTAGTGGGTTTGGCATGCCTGTTTCCATATACTGCACGAACGTCAAAAATTTGTTTTTGTGGTGTTCTTCTGTCCTGCATGTGGTACACCAAACGACATCCTTGTTCTTATTCTAGTTCAGCTGAAATGTTAAGTTCTTCAGATCCTCTTTCAGTTCTTTGATAGTCGGGTCTGTCTGCTAGTACCGATTCTCTTCCAATTGCAAGGCTGCCTATAGAGATTCTGCTTGTGTCCGAAAATTCTATTGTCATAGTGGATATTTTAAGTGTGGGAGTAGTGAGTTGACAAACAGGTGCCGATGTTGCATCTCGGTCATAAGGTATTTTAACTTCCCTTTTAATCACTTGAATATTTGATCAATCTCCCATACTGATTCTCCTGGTTTTTGTCTTATCTCAATCATCTCATTCATATACTCATCCTTTGAGCTCGGCTTCTGGAACTCATTAATTAGTAGTTTCTTAATGTCTTCCAGTGTCCTTGTCATCCCGGGAGCAATATTTGTGTCTAGACTCATGTACCAGTCTAGTGCACAGTCCCTTAGCGTGATCGCTAGCTGCGCGAGTTTGGTGTTGTCATCAGTGATATGCTTTGCTTCCCATATCTTAGCGTAAATGAATAGATGCTTCTCAGTGTCTTCTGCTGCTTCTCCTTGAAACTCTGGTAATCTGATAGTAGGGTCGTGTCCTACCATTCTGAGTACTGAGATACTACCTTCTTCACATGGTGTGGATACTTGACTAATATTACCCAAACTGGCTCCTCTAGTTGTTTCTCCTTGTGTAGATGTGCTTCTTGCTATCGGACTTCCTCCGAACTTTGGTTGCCTAAATGGTGGTGTTCTTTGTGGTGTATTGGTCGCACATGGGTTTATGGGTTCCACACTGACATTGATATGAAAGGGGTGGCTGTCTTCTCCTCCCATTCTTGGGTCTCTTGTTTTCCTCTCATAGGTGGCACACAAGATTTCCTCAATCTGTTCCACAGCCCGAAGATCCTCTACCTCTTCCTCATTACTTTCCAAGCCCTCCCTTTCGGCTATGGATCTCTTCTTGGTGTTTATCTTATATTGGTAGGGTTCTCCACTACGTGTCGTTCCTGATGATGCCAAGATCCACTTGAGTTGGTCGTCATCCATCGAGATCAGGTCCAAGGGTTCCTCTTCCTTCTTCTCTTTATCCTACCCTCCTTCCATTCCTCCTCTTTCTGTCAGTGCTTCTCCCCTTCCCCCATGTGCACAGGGAAGTATAACTATCTGATTCCATTGTCATTACACCTTTGTTATATAGCAGTATCTTGATAGAAGTATACATATATCGAATGTACCTTCCTCTGGGTCCTCATAGAAATTCTTTCTTGGCTGCGCTGTATGACTTTGCTGTGTCTACGACAAACTCTGTGATGAATCCTGCCACAATACTGTCAAGCCAAAACTCTACTGCGAGGGTGAATTTGTTGTTCACTTGCTGCAGCTACTGAATCTGTACTAGAGTCCAATCTAGCTGTCAAATCTGGTTCATTGGGTGATTATCCGTTAACCTTAAGATCCACTCCTGTAGTAGATGCGGAAAATCACAGAAACAGATTTCGTGTAAATCCGTAAACACGTATTTATCCAGGTATCCATGTGGTGTGATTATAGGGTTTCTATTGTCTTTGTGTGCAAATTCTAGCTCTTTAGTTCACAACCAACCCTTGATTTCTTCTCTTTTGGGGTTACAAGGTATCCACATTTCCTTCTAATAGCTCATTGCTTCTTCGATGGTTCTTGTCCACTCTATCTCATCTACTCAGTCCTATCTTGTTCCTCGTAATATGGTAATAGAACCATTTGTTGGTTTTATCGACTCCCTTTTCAGGTTATCTGAGTTGTTGACCCAGGGTTCATGTCATTTGGGGTTCCAACAAAGACTCTAACTATCAACCCTCCTGGTAAACCAGAAGGCAATGCAGTGCCCGAGAGGTACCACGCAGTCTCACTCGAGATAGCTAAGGATTGTTGGCTGTAAGACTCAGGTGTTTACAACCTAGGACAAAGTAGGAGATAAAGGGTCTCTTGATTAAGGCCATGTTCTGTGAACTGTTACTGTAATCTACTTGTTTCCAGGAATCATATGCACATAACTCAAAATATAAATAGATTCTAATAATGCGTTTGGTTATTCATCAATTGTAGTCATCTATTGCTTGAAAGAAGTTAAAGATATGCAAACATTCAACATATTACACATAGGTTACCATGGTTCACCCCTCCTGGGCTATGCCCACAAATATTTGGCTCTTGGCTCTTTTATTATAGTAGTTCTTTTGATCTCCCTGTGCCACGCGCTTACATTTCTCCACAAAAGTGGGTAAGATCTATGTGAGGTGAACTAGATCGCACCAGGCTCTGTAGCCTGTGGTCTAATACTCAGATCTGCCTTCCCTCATATCTTTCTTTCTCAACAACTTACAAAACTCGGTTCATACAATTCAAACCCCTCACGTATCGCCAACAACAATACTCAAAAAAATCACTCAATAATAATCACAATCTTGTCAATAGATTGTGGCTATTCCCAACAATCACAATCTTCATAAAAAATAACATAAAATCAACAATGACAACAACCACAACATATGATACTTTCGTATCTATATTTATACATTTCGATCTCTTCAGCCACTTACAAAATATTACCAAGACCCTAACCCTTCTTACACTAGGTTTTTCTCCCATGCGCGTGCTGTTCTTCCTCCGACTGTCAGTTCCCTCTGTGCACTCTTTCTTGCATTCGCGCGTGCCAATATTTTGCCAGTTGTCAATTCATTTTCCTGCACGCTTTCTTTCCCATGATCGTCCTTCTTTCCACTTCAGCCTGGTGCCAACACATCCCGCAAACACCGATCCTCTATCAGATATGATCCTTTTTGGCACTCCATGCAATCTCACAATCTCACTGATAAAAACTCTAGCTATGTCTAGTGCCTGATATGTCATATGCACATGAATAAAATGTGCACTCTTCTTCAGAGTGTCAACTACCACGAAAATCAAGTCATGTCTCCTTTCCATCAGTGGGAATCCAACTACAAAGTCCATCAAAATGACCTCCCATTTCGATTCCAGAATAACATGTGGTTGTAGTAACCTTCCAGATGTCTATGTTCATCTTTCACTTGCTGGCATTCTAGAAATATTGCCACGTAGCTAACTATGTATGCTTTCATTCCTTTACAAAAGAATAAAGGCTTGAGGTTTTCCCTCATCTTCGTGACTCCCAGATGAGCCATGTACACTAATCTATGAACTTTGCTTAAGATCAAAATTCTTAATTCGTCGTTAGGCGGTACGTAAATCCTGTTATTATACCTCATCAATCCATCATTGTCCAATGTACAACCTTCAAACCTTGGTACCATCATGGTTTCTTGGTTGATGTTGTCCTTAACCTCTTTTTACCAATCATCATCGATCTATATTGCTATAATATTTTCTTGAAGATTCATTTGAAGAGGTATTACTGAAAGTACGCGTGGTCTTGAATCAACGCATTAGACACTCTATTTACCATACCTTTTATGTAAGAGATCTCGAAGTCGTATTTGCTAGGTAGTTCTGACCAATGACTCTATCGTGCATTCATGTCACTCTACGTAAATATGTGCTGCAATCCGCAATGATTTGTATTTAACTCTATTTTTCATCCAATCAGAAAATGTCTCCATACTATGAAGGAATATACAATTGCCAATAACTCCAAATCATGTGTTGCGTAGTTCTCCTCAAGCTTTCCTAATTTCCTTGAGATGTAAGCGATCACTCTACCGTCTTACATCAATACTCCACCTAAAACTTCCTTGGATGCATCCATGCATACCAAGAATTCCTTTTCCATGTCAGGGACTTTAAGTATCAGCTCCATTGTCAACAACTCCTTGAGCCCTTAGAATGCCTTTGCTGATTTCTCGCTCCATATAAACTTCTTGTTTTTCTTCTACAATTCCATGATCGGATTTGCTATCTTTGAAAATCCTTCGATGAATCGTCGGTAATATATTTCTAAACCTATAAAGCTGCATACTTCTTTTACATTTGTCAGTGCATGCCATTCCATAATATCCTCTACCTTCATAGGATCCACAACTATACCTTCACCGAATATAACGTGCCCCAAGTAATGAATCCTTTATTGGTAAAAATAACATTTCGACAGTTTCTTGTATAATTTGTTTTCTCGTAAACACTGTAGTACGAAGCTTAAATATTTGTCATGTTCTTCCGTTGTTTGAGAATATATTGATATTTCATCAATGAATAATTGAAAAAACTTGTCCAAGTATTCACAGAACATTGCATTCATCAAGCTCATGAATACCCCCGGGGCGTTTGTCAGTCCAAACGGTAAAAATGTAAACTCATAGTGTCTAAACTTCGTCTTGAATGCGGTCTTAAGAATATATTCTTCTTTAATTCATAACTGGTGATATCCTGATCTCAAGTCGATCTTGGAAAACACCGTTGTGCCTTTCATTTGATCAAATGAATCGTCTATTCTTGGAAACAGATACTAGTTCTTGATCATTGCCTTGTTCAATTGATGGTAGTCAATACAAAGTCTCCATGACCCATCCTTCTTTCTTATGAAAATAAAAAGCACACCCCAAGGTGACACACTTGGAAATATAAGCCCCAAGTTCAACAACTCCTTAAATTGCATTTTCAGATACTGTAACTCAGGCATTGACATCTGATAAGGCATTCTTGCTATCGGTTTAGTTACAGGTTTCAAGTCTATTGTAAGCTCCAACTCTCTTTCGGGTGACAAACCTGGTAACTCCTATGGAAACACGCTAGCAAACTCTCGTACTATCGGAAGGTTTTCTAATCCTTCCGCCTCACCCTTTTTGTTTAGAGCTAAGATGGAATATAACTGACATCCTTTGTGCATGCTCTTATGTAGCTATAAGGAAGAGATGAACCTCAAGGACACTCCCTGGTTTCTTCCTATAATCACTCTTTTCTGTCCCACATCATTTGTCAATCTTAACCATTTCGTCTTACAGTTGAGTATCACATCATGTGATTCCAACCAGTCCATACCGATCACTATGTCATACGATCCTAATATCATGACATATAGGTTGGCATTCATTACAAAATATCCCAATTCAATGCTACAGTTTGTAACCCTTCTTCCAACCTTCTGTTTGGCACCTGAAGCCATTTCTACGTATCTAAATTCTTCCTGCTCGACTTCCTTTACCTTAATTATCTTTAGCACTGCACTAGAAATAAATCTCTCTGTAGCACCCTGATCTATCAAAATACTAAATGTTTGGTTGATGATTGTACCTGATGTCTTGATCATAATGGACTGGTGCTCGACCTAGCGGTTATTCACTGATGCATGAATCTGGTGGGCCTTTCCCATATCTCGAACTGTAACATGTCCTGTCCACTTGACTACTCTAGCCTTCTCAACTGGATAGTCTAGCTGGTAATGTGGCTCTCCACATGTCCAACAGTTGGTCTTTGGTCCAGTATTCCTGGTCCCCAAAGTAGAAGTTGTTGGCCTACCAGCTTGAGATCCTGAACTATTCTGTTGAACAAGCCTAAATTGTTGCTGCTGCGGGAAACACTACTATTGATGTGATGGTCCTCTGCTAAGGAGTCGGTCATTGAGATGTAGTGAAAGTGGGTCCTCTAGACATATCTCGATACCCCGATGTCTGTCTGATGGGTGTCTGATGTTGTTGTGCTCCACATGTCATTTGTCCCTTCGGCCTTGCAGGAGTCCTACCTTGACCCACGCTAGTAAGCTCTTCCTCAACTATGAGGGCCTTCTGGACTACATCGTGCAAAGTCTGTGGCATTAGGATCCTCACCTTCACACGAATGTTGAAGTTAAGGCCAAAAACAAACTTATTGACCTTTAGCTTCTTCTTGTTCATGTGTGGAGCATACCTGACAAGCTCCATGAATCGGGCCTCATATTCAGGAATTGTATGACCACCCTGTCGTAAGACATTGAGCTCACTGAGCTGGCGCTCAATGAATTCCTCTAAAAAATACGTCTCCCAGAACCGTTCCTAGAATAGTTCCCATGACATGTCTTCGAAGACCATGTGTAGCTAAGGTAGGAGGGTCTTCCACTATAGAAGGGTGCTCCCCTTCAGCTGAAATACCGCCTTGCAGACCTTCATGAAGTGCAAAGCACATTGCCATGTTCTCCAACCATGCCTCAACGGCTCATCCATCCATGGCACCCATGAACTCGGGAAACTTCACCTTCTCGAGTTCTTTGTGAATGCTACCACTGCCTGCTGGAGCGCACTGTGAACCCTCATTGGGTATAGGCACTCTGGCCTCATCTCTATCTAGTCGGTTAATCAAGGCCTTTGACATCCTCTGAAAAGACCAACCTGTTGGCATCCAATTCAACTTTTTCTATTGTCCTATAAGCTGCCTACACCTATGTCTTCCGAACTTCAAATTTTCGTCGCATTTTTCAAATAAGACGATATTTTCATTTCTTGCGACACTTGCAAATTTGTTTCCATTAAGTTTTCACTACTGTAAGCGTGAAAACTTCTCTTTTTGAGGTCATATTTCGATCACTATCTGAACTGTCGTTATCCTTTTATTGATATTTTGAATGACACTTACCTTTGGTTTATCGTTATGTGGATGAAAGGATTTTCGAACTATGCCTATTTGGACATTCTTATATTGGCATAACTTGATTTTATTAAACTTGTGAGGCATTGAGCATATAGATTTATATTTTTGTGACTTGCCTAGTCATTGAATTGCATAGGGGTCATGGTTTATTTTTTTGTTTTTATATATATGATGTGATTCTTATGATAATCTTTTTATGGCTCTTGGCTTGTCAATTTTATGAGTATCGATTCGCACAATGGTTTAAAACTTTTGATTAAACATTTATACAATGGCGCATGGTTAACTTTTGGCTTTGATTTCACGTTGAATGACATTGGTTTGAAAAACTATAGTTAATGGCGCGTTGGCATATCACTCACCGTTTGATTCTTTGGTTGGCAAACGATTGGTTTTGAACTATGCTATGATTGTTTGAACAGAGGTTGAACTTGGCGGTTGTACTTTACCATAACTATTGTGCATGGCGGTGAATAACTCCACCACCCTCGCATGCACACATTAATGCGTTCCCCCTTTGATCGTTCATTGCTGTTAGACCAAATGACTCTGCTCTTGTGCATTGGTAAATTCGAACAAAACCCTTACCATGTGCTCGCACCATGGCCCCTGTCATCCGAGCTGAACCCAATGGGAGCCAGGCCCTGTTGATGTTCGATAGTGCCCACAGTGACCTCGAGGAAATTGGGTGGCTTTCATTTGTACAAAAAATTGAGGGTTTTAACCTCTGCGTAGCTTGACAATTCACTTTGACCTTTGATGGCTGTCGAGCCAAGGTCGGCGATGTTCAATTGGAAATTGATGAACAGTTTCTCAGTTTGGCTATGGGTTTGCCTGCCATTGGACAACGATGGTCCAAGAATTGCAAAGTAGAGGAGGTCCCATGGACACTGCTCTTCCAGTCACAAAAAATCACCTCCTCTGATAAAGGTTTGCCAGTAACGATGCTTAAACAACGTTGGCATGATTTATTGATGATAATCAAACAGTTTATCACCTGCGAAGGTTGGTATGGGTTTGTTTTCTTACACCACCTTCGTTTTCTTATGGTTTTTATGGGTTATGAGCTCAATATGCCCTATTACTTGCATAGAAGCCTATTTAAAATGTCAAAGAAATACAAAAGGAACTAGGTTGATAGTAGCCTTTTTCATTATGGGCTAGTTAAGATTATTGTGGTCTACCATTTGAGTCTGCGCGGAGATTGTTGGAGCAGTTTCATGGCTCGCAACGGTTTTGAGGATTCAAACCCTCCACAGTTTGAAAAACCTGTGGTGAGCAAGGACAAGGCTGTACCCCCAGTACCCTACAACATCCTACTACCTAAACCCTTGCTCAACTCACCTATCGACCTACCCCACACTGTGACTAAGAACGCTGAGACTATGAGCAAGAGGCCTAAGGCAAAACCCACTGTAAATGACAAAGGCAAAAATAATGCCTGTTTAATTTCACGAATGGCAAGAAATAAGCCAAAACCCCTTGTCGATCCTAACCCTATCGTGTTGAGTGAGGACTCCGATTCGGAAGTGGAGCGTTTCTTGGCTAGTGAACACCCCTATTCACAAGGTTTGTGTGCTGAACCCTCGTATGACTTTGTGTCAAACCTACCCCCTTTCCTACAGGACAACCCTAATTACCCAGGCATTAAGCTGCCTTATGAAGCCCCCGGTCATTCATCCAAACCCTCTCCTGCTCTGTCAAAACCTACAGTGCCACCTTGTGATCAATGCAACTCGTGGTTAGAAAGATATTACCTTGATGTTCCGATTATACAGTCAAGAATTCACTCTTTGGATGACCAGGTTGCACTGCTTACTAGTCAAAAGGCTAAGCTGCAAGCTGCTGATCAGAAACAAAGGACAACAGGCTCCATCTTGTTTAAAAATGTGGAGTCATCTACAGCGGTCGTGAATTCTAAGTTGGCATAATTTGAGCAGCCTGACACATGTATGTTTCGATATCGCTTGTTTATATAATGAATTTGAATTCTTTTTGAATAAGCTCTGTTTACAACATTGATTGGTTCTGTCACATTGTATATATTCTATACATAGTTTTGTTCTGATTAATGGAAGTTCATTTTCCCAGTTTAGCTTTTCATGGATCTTCATCGATTTGATTGATCTTGGTGTGGATTTGATTTGTTTGATTTAGTTAAAGTGAATGCTCTGCTGTCAATTGAAGTCGTTTGTATCTATTCTAGACAGGAGCCATTTCTCATATTTCAATTTTAAACACAATCACATTTCGATTCGATTTGGTTATAATGCATACACTATGATTGGCAACAGTTTTGATATGGTTAATTGTTATGGTTTTATGTCCCATATGACCTTCGAGCAACAGGAATACAATTCAGATTATTTTCAATGTGTTTCTGTACAAATTCACCCAAATCG
>JASDQU011443681.1:8523-18918 GCA_032191745.1 Picea mariana | reverse complement strand
TGTGTACTGGCGATTCAAAGAAGAATGAAATTGCAGTCACCACTCGAGCCAAAGATTATTCTCCCTCTAAAGAGAAGGTTGATGATCTACCTCCTTCATTGGTACAACCTTCTCCCGCGACTCCACCTACCAATGGTCCTCTTAATCTCGAACGACCGAACCTTGAAACAGTTCTTCGACCTCCTCCAAAGGGCGTTGTTTGGAAATCGACTTTCAATCGTCATGCTCATGCTGCCCAGAACTACAATATTGTTGAATATCTGGCCCAAGCACCCTCTGCGATGTTATCCCTCGAAGTCCTCCAAAGTTGTCTTACACAACGGAAGGCACTGTTGAAAGATATCAGTGGAATCGACCTGACAGAAACAAATTTAATAATCTTTGACTTGGAAGATCACATATCAAGGTTGCCCCCTCAACTCGCATTCCAAATCCAAGTAAGTGTCTCTGATAAAAACATTTGTCAAACCGTTATCGACGAGGGTGCCTCGACGTGTGTCATGTTTGTTACCTGTTGGAAAGCCATCGACTCTCCCTCTTTGACTGAATCCCATAACACTCTCAAAGCCTTCAATGGCTCTCATTTTAAGCCCTACGGTGTTCTTCCTTCGTTGCCCATCACGCTAGAAGGAAAAATTGTCCAAGTCGAAGTGGAAGTCTTCGACGCTCCCCTCGATTACAATCTTCTGCTTGGCCATAGCTAGATCGATTCCATGCTCGCATTTGTGTCAACTCTTTTTCGTGTCATACATTTCCCACATAAAGGAAAGGTAATCATTGTCGACCAATTAGCCTTCTTTAACTCAGATACACGTACTGGCAACATACCGTTCATCGCTAAAACCCCACCGGGTTACGAGAATGTCGATGTAGGTCTTCTCAAAGACTCCTCGTTAATGGGCACTTTCCCCATTCCACCACCTGATGTTCCACACTCGTTTGTCACTTCAATTAACATGATCTCCGCCTTGATTCATGAAACCCCTACATTTCACGACCCATGGTTGGTACCTGACCCTGGCAATCATCTTCGTTTTAGCGACGAAATGCCTTTAAGTCCGGTTGAATCTGCCTATCAGGCCATTCAATAAGCAACCCCTTCTACTCCCTTTCTTGGTGAGTTATCTTTATATCCTTTTCATGTCATTTTTCCCATAGACGAGATGATCATGTCTGTCATGGAAGACACCCCTTGGGACGATGGACATCACCGTTCCATCCTCTTCCTGGAGCAACATACAATAGAGAACTACCAATGGATTTCGACCCTGTCGACCGTTGTTGTCATTTCCACCGTTCCCAAGTCCACACACGATGTGTTTTCCAAAGGGAACTTAAGAAATATCTCACCCACTATCCCCCTCGACATATCCATCAAACTTGAAACTGTCGAAAATGTGCATATCAGAGCTTCGTGTTCCCTTGACCAAATTGTCACTTACACGTCACTTTTCAAAGAGTTTCATGACGTCTTCACCTGGAGCTACAAATAAATATTGGGTATCGACCTCGAAATTGTGATACATGAGATCAAGACATACCCAGACGCTAAACCCATCCGACAATGCCTACGTCTAGTTCACCCACGTAAAGCAGCTACTATCAAACTTACAGTCGAGAAAATTCTTAAAGACGACTTTATTTACCCGGTGGCCCTCACTAACCGTGTTTCCAATCTTGTCTCGATCGACCAGAAACAAGGCACGATTCGTGTATGCGTTGATTATAGGGATATCAACAAATCTTGTCCTAAGGACAACTTTCCTACCCCCTTCGTCGATCAGATTGTCGACGATTGCGCCGAAAGTGAAATCTTCTCTCTGATGGATGGTTTCTTAGGATATAATCAAATCAATATTGTTCCCAAGGATCAACATAAAACGACTTTTATTTGTCCTTGGGGCACTTTCTCCTATTGAAAACTCCCTTTCGGACTCAAGAACGCTGGTGCCACTTGTCAACGCGCTATGTCTTATGACTTCCATGATATCAAGAACATCGTGCAGCCATATCTTGATGACTTACCCGCTCATTCAATGCATTGAGTCGATCATCCAATCCATCTTCGAGCCATTTTCGTCCACTGTCGGTTTTACCACATAGGTTTGAATCCTGACAAGTGTGTTTTCTACATTGAATCCGGTCGACTTATAGGCTTTATTATTTCACGTCAAAGGATCAGGGTATATCCTTTAAAGGTTGAGGTGATCCTTAATCTTTTTCCTCCTTCTACACTTCGCCAATAACAAAGTTTGCAAGGGAAAGCAAGCTTTCTTTGACGTTTCATCGCAAACTACACCGAGATTACTCTTGGATTTACGCGGCTACTCAAAAAGGGGTCCAAGTTTGTATGGGATACCATTGCAAACAAATCCTTTGAAGATTTGAAACTGTCCCTGACACGTGCTCTGCTTCTCTTCCCCCCCGATTACAGTTGCGATTATTTCCTCTACCTCGCAGCCTCGGATTACACCATTGGTATGGTTCTCATCCAAGAGGATGATTCTCACAATGAACATGTTATCTACTACTTGAGTTGAAGTCTAACACCTACCGAAGCCAAGCATTTACATGTCGAAAAACTAGCCTTGGAAGCTATCCAAGAAGTTCAACGCTTCCGGCACTATATCCTCTCTCGCAAGACTACAGTGATTTCTAACTGCAACCCTATGCAACATATTCTCACACGTCAATTTCTAGGGAGAAAATACTCCAAATGGATCGTGATACTCCAGGAGTTTTACATGGAATTCGAACGAGCCAAGTCCAAGAAGTCCGTAGTTTTTACCGAGTTGATATGTGACTTTCCCTACTCTAAAACAAAAAATGTAGCAGCCGATTCTTTACCTGATGAATCCCTTTTCCTCATTAGTTTCGATGATATTTGGTATGGTGATATCATCATATATCTCCAAACCCAGACTTTCCCGCCTCATTTGTCTAGTACTCACCGACGTCGAATATGATACCAAGTCTATTAATATATTAACCTCGGGGATACTCTTTATCGTCGTGGGATTGACTCAGTTTTTTTATGCTGCCTCACATTTAATGAGGCTGAGAAAGCCTTAAATGACTACCATTTTGGAGCCTATATTTGTCATATGTCCAGGTATGCTACTGCCCAGAAGATCTTACGAGTCAGGTATTTTTGGCCTTCTTTATTTAACGACTGCATAATCGTCGTCCAAAAAAGCCACGCTTGCTAGACCTATAATCATAAGATACGGTCACATCCCACTCCTCTTCACCCTGTGGTCTCTGTTGGTCCCTTTACGAAATGGGGCATCGATTTCATGACATGTCACCCCACTCGGCCGGGTGGCATGGATACATTATTGTAGCCGTAGATTATTTTGCGAAATGGGTCGAGGCGATGCTGACATTTGACAATACTGGAAAGACTGTAACATTATTCATTTTTAATCACATCATAGCTCATTTTAGTGTTCCCCAGGCTATCGTCACTGATCAGAGTAGCCACTTTAGAAACTTCATGATGTCCGAACTCACTGAAAATTTTGGTCTTCTCCATTAAAACTCAACGCCCTATTACCCACAAGCCAACGGCCAAGTTGAAGCAATTAACACAGTTCTCATAACTATGCTTCGACGAATGATAGGGATTCATAAAACAAGTTGGCACACAATGTTGTTTTAGGCATTGTGGGATTACCAGACATCCGTCAAGTCTGCTACTGGGTTTACACCTTTCTGGTTAGTCTATGGTTTGGAAGCCATTCTCCCAATTGAATGCGAGATACCCTCTTTAAAACTAGCTGTTGAACTCCTACCAAACACTTCTGCTAAGGAAGAACGTTTATTGTATCTGATGTGATTAGACGAAACTCGACGTGATGCTACCCTAGTCATAGAAGCCCAGAAGAAACATGTCAAGGCCCAATACGATAAGCATGTCAAGCCTCGCATTTTCTCCGAAGGAGATCTGGTTCTCCTCTACGAACAAGATTGGGATATGCTAGGAGATGGAAAATTTGAAGCCATGTTGCGAGGTCCTTANTTGAAGAAGTACTATGCATAAGATCACTTGTGCATGAGTACTTGTATTTTTATTGTATCATACTACTTGTGTGTTACTGTAGTTTTCTTTTGTCGTTATCTGGTTTCTTCCCTTATGTGACGTTGTGTTTGATTTCCAGATGTCAGAGTCTTCTCTACCCTACATTAGCTTTGCTGATGGCACTAGCCATAGTACTCAGAACCTTTCTTTTGTTGCATGGGAAATTTACGCCCCTACGAATGAACTTGTCACTTTATGAGGTGTGTGCCTCGGTCATGTGACCAAAAATATTGCAGAGTATAGCATCGTTATTGAATTGTTGATTGATGCTATCTCGCTCGGTATCTATCACTTGGCTATGCGATTCGATTCGCAACTCGTAGTACTACAGTTAAGTAATGTCTATGCTATTCGAAGTCCTACTTTGTTACGAGTGTATTTGCGAATTCGCCTCTTGGAACGTTATTTTGATTATTGAATATCAACATATTCCTAGATGTCTAAATACATTAACTGATGCGTTGGCTAACTATGTATTAGACAAACATTTGGGTCATTTATAAATCAATCACATCAATTTTCACACAACACAAGATAAACCAGTAGAATCCGTATGTATATATAACGATCAAAAAGTTTTTTACAAAAAGTTCTGTCTGAGGACAAAAATTTCAAAATCTAAAGCTCATAGCTTCTACAAAGTGACGTCATGGATGACGTTCACGGTAACACACGACTGCCCCGACAACCCTACGAAGCAGTCAGCCAATGGACTCTGAATCCAGTTCTCTACGTCAAATCCAGTCGAATTCTAGGCTTTATTGTTTTGCATCAAGGGATCAGGGTAGATCCTTTAAAGGTCGAGGCGATCCTTAATCTCCCTCCTCCTTCTACACTTCGCCAATTACAAAGTTTACAAGGGAAAGAAAACTTTCTTCGTCGTTTCATCCCAAACTACGTCAAGATTACTCTTGGATTTACGCGGCTACTCAAAAAGGGGTCCGAGTTTATATGGGATACCATCACAAACAAAGCCTTTGAAGCTTTGAAACTGTCCCTGAATCGTGCTTTGATTCTATTCCCCCCTGATTACAGTTGTGATTATTTCCTCTAACTCGCAGCCTCGGATTACACCATTGGTATGGTTCTTGTCCAAGAGGATGATTCTCATGATGAACATGTTATCTACTACTTGATTTGAAGTCTAACGCCTACCAAAACCAAGTATTTACATGTCGAAAAACTAGCCTTGGCAGCTATCCAAGAAGTTCAATGCTTCTGGCACTATATCCTCTCTCGCAAGACTACAGTGATTGCTAACTGCAACCCTATGCAACATATTCTCACATGTCAATTTCTAGGGGGAAAATACTCCAAATGGATCGTGATACTCCAGGAGTTTGACTTGGAATTCAAACGAGCCAAGTCCAAGAAGTCCTTAGTGTTTGCCGAGTTGATATGCGACTTTCCCTACTCTGAAACGTAAAATGTAGCAACCAATTCATTACCTGATGAATCCCTTTTCCTCATTAGTTCCAATGATATTTGGTATGGAGATATCATCATATATATCCAAACCCAGACTTTCTCACCTCATTTGTCTAGTACTGACTAGCATAAAATACGCTACCAAGCCCATCAATATATTATCCTCGAGGATACTCTTTATCGTCGTGGGATTGACTCAGTTTTTTTATTCTGCCTCACATTTAACAAGGCCGAGAAAACCTTAAATGACTGCCATTCTGGAGCTTGTGGTGGTCACATTTCTTGGTATGCTACTACCCAGAAGATCTTACGAGCCGGGTATTTTTGGACTTCTTTATTTAACGACTGCATAATCGTTGTCCAAAAAAGCCATGCTTGCCAGACCTATAATCATAAGATACGGTCACATCTCGCTCCTCTTCACCCTATGGTCTCCATTGGTCCCTTTACGAAATGGGGCATTGATTTCATGACATGTCACCCCCACTCGGCTGGGGGGCATGGATACATTATTGTAGCCGTAGATTATTTTACAAAATGGGCCGAGGCGATGCCGACATTTGACAATATTGGAAAGACTGCAACATTATTCATTTTTAATCACATCATAGCTCATTTTGGTTTTCCCCAGGCTATCGTCACTGATCATGGTAGCCACTTTAGAAACTTCATGATGTTCGAACTCACTGAAAAGTTTGGTCTTCACCATGAAAACTCAACGCCCTATTACCCACAAGACAACGGCCAAGTTGAAGCAATTAACAAAGTTCTCATAACTGTGCTTCGATGAATGATAGGGATTTATAAAACAAGTTGGCACACAATGTTGTTTTCGGCATTGTGGGCTTACCAGACATCCGTCAAGTCCGCTACTGGGTTTACACCTTTCTGGTTAGGCTATGGTTTGGAAGCCATTCTCCCAATTGAATGCGATATACCCTCTTTAAAACTAGTTGTTGAACTCCTACCAAACACCTCTGCTAAGGAAGAACGTCTATTGTATCTAATGCGATTAGACGAAACTCGACGCGATGCTACCCTAGTCATAGAATCCCATAAGAGATCTGGTTCTCCTCTACGAACAAGATCAAGATATGCTAGGAGCTGGAAAATTTGAAGCCATGTGGCGAGGTCCTTATATCGTTAGATGAGTTTTGTAAAAAGAAGCTTATGAGTTAGTAGATTACGATGGTATCCCTTTGAGTGAACCCATAAATGGGTTGTACTTGAAGAAGTACTATGCATAAGATCACGTGTGCATGAGTACTTGTATTTTTATTGTATCATACTGCTTGTGTGTTACTATAGTTTTCTTTTGTCGTTATCTGGTCTCTTCCCTTATGTGATGTGTTTGATTTCCAGATGTCAGATTCTTCGCTACCCTACATTCGCTTTGCTGATGGCGCTAGCCGTAGTACTCAGAACCTTGCTTTTGCTGCATGGGAAATTTACGCCCCTATGAACGAACTTGTCACTTTATGAGGTGTGTGCCTCAGTCGTGTGACCAAAAATATTGCAGAGTATAGCGTCGTTATTGAATTGTTGATTGATGCTATCTCGCTCAGTATCTGTCACTTGGCTATGCGACTCAATTCCCAGCTCGTAGTACTACAGTTAAGTAATGTCTATGCTATTCGAAGTCCTACTTTGTTACGGGTGTATTTGAGAATTCGCCTCTTGGAACGTTATTTTGATTATATTGAATATCAACATATTCCTAGATGTCTAAATACATTAATTGATGCATTGGCTAACTATGTATTAGATATACATTTGGGTCATTTATAAATCAATCACATCAATTTTCACACAAAACAAGATAAACCAGTAGAAGCCGTATGTATATATAATGAAAAAAGTTTTTTACAAAAAGTTCTGTCCGAGGACAAAAATTTCAAAATATGAAGCTCATAGCTTCTACAAAGTGACGTCATGGATGACATTCATGGTAACACATGACTGCCTGGGCAACCCTACAAAGCAGTCGGCCAATGGACTTTGACACTCCCACCATATGATGCTGATAACGTCGTGGAACCTATCCAACAGGTATTCCTGGAATGTCTGCTGTCAAACCCTCGAGGTTTTGTTCCACCGCTTCATAATCTTCAGCGTCCCATCGTGGCACTGGAGCCACCTCTCCTCATTGCTGAATGGGAGAAGTACCTGGTGGCCGATAAGGCCCTACGTCTGTGTCATCAAAAAGAAGTTTTGTAATTAGACCTTGGACGAACATAAAAACATTTTCATATGAGAAAATTCACAAAAACATTTAAAAAGTAAAAAGGTGTACTTCTTATCGAGATCTCCCCACTGAGAATCCTCGGGCAGGGCCAAGTCTGGATCTCCTCGGAAGTCCAACCCGACATAGGCATAATCATCGACCATTATCATCTGTGGTCACAACCAGTCGAAGAAGGCATCATTGTATTTGATAATTGGTCCAACTACGTGCTGGGCCATGAGCTGACACCACCTCAGCATTCTTGGATCTGTTGGAGCCGGTAAACTCCACTCAACCTGCAGCCTCAACAAGGGAACCCTCTCAAGAAAGAAGGACACCAACAAAGACCCATACCTAAATTGCTTCAGGTTGCCTCACCTGCATTTTGTCAACTTCCTCTTCATGCTACGAAGCACTGCGTCTGCCCAGTTAAAAACCCGAGGCTCAATACACTCTATGACATACTAAAAGTGGCTCTGGAGAGCCATGTGAGGAGCAACGCTCTCAAGAATATGATCAATGGTAAAAAAAATAGTGTGAAGGGTCAAATCCCACACCCCCCAAATGGCTACCTTTCCTTTGCTCCTTTCCACCTCTGGAACACAGTGCAAATGGCAGTATTCACTCATAGACAACCCACCACCTCTGCTACCAGTTAGGCTCGCGTGGTACCCATGCCGTGACAGTTCTGTCAAGAAGTAAATGTCCTCAATATCCAAGGACAATGTGTGGACCCCTACGTGGAATACTTATTGGTTTGGGTCCCACATAAGCACAAGGTACTCCAATAACCTGACTTGGGCCCTCATACCCGAGATACGAAAGAATTTCAGGAGACCACAGTCTCGCAAAGCGGAAATGGTGCTTAGGTTATTCCCAGGAATAACATCATCTTCTTCATGCTCTCTTTCACGCCATTCCAGAACCATGGTGATAGCCAAATACCTGCAGAAGAAACATAAGAAGAAGGTCAACAAATCTTTTCAGCATTTGGTAAATTTTTCATTGAGAAAAACTTGAAACAATTTTTTCACTTTGCGGTTCTCGCAGGTGCCCTTTAGGCACAGTGCGAGGTTCTCGCAGGTGCCTTTGGGGTCACTTGTGAGAATGAGGCATTCTCGTAGGTCCCATGTGGCTGGCCTGCGAGAATGAGGCATTCTCGTAGGTCCCATGTGGCTGGCCTGCGAGAATGGCTGAGCGCAACTTTAACCTCTAAAACAAACCCAAAAACATGATTTTTACCAATGAAAATGCAAAATTGAACCATGAAAAGATAGAGGATAAGGAGCTTACCTTACTTCCGGAGACCATTCGCTAAATGGATGCTTATACCTCCCACAATCAAGTGCCAGAATTCAAGGGCAAAAGAGGGGTTTTGGACTAAAATATTGGTAAAGTTACAAATGACTATGGTAAAAAGAACTTTTACCCATTTTTATTTACTTTTACCATTTTTTATTGGTTTTTATGATTTTTTTATTTATTAAAACCTAATGCCTAATACCCTTATGAGTGCAACTTTTGCAGATGGAATGACCTCGACATTTATGCACAAGGATACAAATATTTTTTCTCTTCTTCATCACATTTTTTGATTGTTTTTCATGGTTTTTGTACAAAACCTCGAGCTTGGTATTTGTCCGTTCTCACGCTTGAAAATACATGAGAACGTGATTGAGAACACTTTTATCAATTTTTTGGGCTCAACAAGGTTATACGAAAAAGGAACCCCCTTGGAGTCCTCTTTAAGCTCTTTTCAGACTCTCTAAGCATGAAAAGATTGTCGAGCGATCTTGCTATTTTCACGCTTGATAAAGTATTTGAAGAAAGCATCTGTTGGGCGATAATTTATCTCTTTTTCGGTCTCATCAGACTATTTTACGAAAAAGAAACTCAGAGTGTTCTCTTTTAAGTGTTTTTCCAAACTATATAATCATGAAAAACCTTCGATTTTTCTATCTTTGGACTCGTTAAACAAACATCGACAGACCCATAATGGGACTGAACCACTCCTTTCTAGGGTTCGTTAAACATACTCTGAAGGACTCATCCAAAGGATGAGCTTACATCAACAAGCATATGTTATCCTCCTCAAGCTTGTGTAAAAATAAAGAGGTACTCGCCAAAAATGGTGGGGGGAAATTTAGGAAAGGGATGTGTTCTCGTATTCATATTAATTGGCAGTAAGTGTCGCTCTCGAACATGACACCCGCCTATTCATTATTTGAAGCCGGTTTGGGAAATCCATTTGCTCATTCAATTTGCTAGAAGTTCATATCCTGAGTCGTCTCTGAGTCAATGCTGTCAAATCATTGGTCGTGTCATTCATATGTTCAAGAGAAGTCCATCTAAAACCTCTATTGAGTCGGCCATTTGCAGTTTTTCATTCTCTCTATGTTGGCCTTCCCTGTGTCCAGTCCAAGTTACATCATACTTTGTTTCTCCTTCAAAATATGTTACTCATTTTGTGTCATTGATGTGGGATACATCAAGGCCCTCCTGTGACGAGTTTTGTTCCATCGACTCCATCTCATTATCCGGAAACAAGAATTAGAAATTCTTTGGTACCTTGAAACTTGCATGCCTCAATGGCAGGTTTCCTTGCTTTCGACAGTGGGTTTACATCATTGAACCCTAATCGAAAGATTTTGTCGGATGTTTG
>JASDQU011443679.1:6857-30135 GCA_032191745.1 Picea mariana | reverse complement strand
TGTTGCTTTATCCACTACAGAAGCAGAATACGTAGCTACTTCACATGCTTGCAGAGAGGCAGTTTGGTTGAAAGGTTTGTTTGGTGAGTTTGGAAGGATGCAGGACAAAGTAAAGTTACTTTGTGATAGTCAAAGTGTTATTCACTTGGCTAAGAATCCAACCTATCACAGTAAAATAAAACATATACCTATCAAATACCATTTTGTAAGACAGGTCATCGATGAAGGTGGAGATTCCCTTGAAAAGGTTCATACAAAAGAGAACTGCGCAGACATGTTCACAAAACCAATACTTTTAGAAAAGCTATGATGGTGTTTGGCTTCTCTTAGCTTGAATAAAAGGTGATGAACAAAAATAAGGATCAATGTATCAGGTTAATTGTTGTCAAGGTGGATATTGTTGAATTTGGTGACAACGAATTCCTCCAAGGATACAATTTTGATCGTATTATCTAGCATTGGTTGTAACTAATAAGACCAAGTTAGAATATGGAAGAGATTGCATTTAATAATCAGTTTCCTGTGTAAATGTATATAAATTTATGTAAGCCCGTAGAGGCAAGATGAGATAAGGGAGGATGTGAGGAGGATATGAGAGAACTTGCAAGTCTGTTGTAAATCTCCATGATATGAATAATAAGACAATTGATACCTCTACTTGGTGGACGTAGCCCAACGTTTGGGTGAACCACATGAAATCTTTGTGTTTCTTATCTATGTGATTGTTGATTATCATATGTGAATTGTGTTTTCCACATTTGCAATTCTAACAGGTACAAGCTCAAACATTTCAAGGACCAATACATCATTACATCATATACTTGCTATAAAACAATGTGTGACTCACATTAACATATGGTTATCAGTTTGTTTTATTCAACACAATTCACACAATTTACCTTGTTTGTCGGCAATCATCGAAATGCTCCCGCACTTCTACCACTATCACTAGTCAACTTCCCTTGGACTAATCTCTCTAGTATTATCAAGAACAACATCTATGTTCTTGCTTGTCATTCCAACTCAAAATTATGTCTTTCATCAAATCATGGTTTCTCCAATGAGAACAATGCAACTCACTTCCACCGCATAACCAAAAAATTGTTCATGCTCCTCCATTCACTTATAGAATTGGTGAACTCATACGAACTGGGAACCAACCGTACCTTTGAGCCAAACACCGATACCATGAGCAACTGAGAAACTAGTCATCCAAGTCAATCTTACATCAATTCATCAACAATTTACTATTAATAGACAATTAGAGATAACATGTAGTTAAACCTTATTTCCAACTACCACACCCTTTACAAAATAGACTAAAAAATGATTTTACATTGCAAAATATTGTCAAGAAGGACTTCAACTCATCACTAAGAAACTCATCAATAAGAGATAATATCATGTCTTCCTCCATAATTATTCACATGTTTGGAATCTTCATTGAGGCCTTTGACCTTTAGACTTTCAATCAATGTCAATTCAAACTTTTAGATTCGTGCTATTTGTTATTTGTTAGAGTAGTTAATTCTAACAAAAAAAAACTACTACATTTCCAATTGAATTATATAAACTGAATAAAAATTCTTCTAATTCCAAAACATTCATTCACACTTCTTTGAAGTTTCCACACTTTCACAAGTCATTGTGAGATAGGTCAAATTTAACAACTTATCATACATTGAGACCGTACTCAACATGTTTCTCATCACAACTCCAAACAAATTTGAAAGAGACATTTAATTTTACGGTCAAAGATTTCTCACGATCACTTTGGATCAACCCTTAACAAATTCAAAATTAAAATACATCTATATTAATTAATATATAAAGATACACGCATCCTTGAACATAATGTAAAATTCCATATGCATATGAAAGCATCCTTTAATGGGAACTTAATGTAAAATTCCGTATAAAGCACAATGCAGTCCTGGGTCTCCATTGTCCAACGGCCATGGCCATCCTAACGAATATCAACTTCCATGGGAGGGATTCTGGATGTTCTCTCCTATTCCTGATCAGGCAAACTGTTACGCTATTCTACATAATTGTTGTTTCGGCCTTCATCATTACTCTTCATGGAAAAATTTGCAATGCCCAGACGCCATATATGTGCAACCGTGGTCATAACTATACAAAAGGCAGTAAATTTGAGATCAATCTGAATACAGCCTTGAATAGTCTTGTTCAACACACGTCCCAAACTGGGTTTAACGGAGACGCAATATATGGCCTCCTCCAGTGTAACGGAGAGGCAACAGCCCAACAATGCTTCAATTGTTCACAAAAAGCAATCACCACCATTCCACAAATTTGTGGGAATGCCATTGGGGGTAGAATTTGGTTAGAAGTCTGCTACTTACGTTATGAAAACGGTAATTTCATCGGTCGACTGGATTATTCTGCAAAATATCATTACACTCGACAGAATGTCTCCAGCCCTGGTGTCTTTAAGGCGGCTCTTGAGAGGCTACTTAACAATTTGTCAGCTGAAGCAACATCTGGATCTGGATATGCTTCCGGAACAACTGTAGACTCAAAGATTGATGGTATGGTCCACTGCTGGAAAGATATATCTACTGGCGACTGCACTAAATGTGTATCTTCCACAATCAATAATATAGTCACATATTATGCTGGAAGTCAGGGAGCTGAGGGTTTCATTGGAAGCTGCAAAGTTCGTTATGAAACATACAGTTTCTTTGATTCCACTACGCTTCCACCCTCCCCTGCGGAAGCGCCAGCTATTTCAGAACCAAAGCAGATCACACCATCGAGTAATAGTACGCAGATCAACCAGTCAGACAAGCCTTCCAACAAAATACCCACAGTTATAGAGCTTGCGGCCAAATTGTTTTTTGTGTGACTGATCGCAAGTCAGAGAAGGTTGAAGTCTACGATTCCAAGGTTAAAATTAGAAGCTTTCCTTTTTCATCGTACATATTAGATGTTCATCGTGTTATCTGTAAATTTTTCAGGTTTGGATATTTTGCTCCTTCCTCTATCAGATTGAATGAACTCTTCAGATTGATCTCTCCGGATTTGAACTGAACTTGTAACTTGTTAGTAGGAAACCTATGTTCCTAACCATGAGGCTTACCCAAGCATATAAATATAAAAATAGTTTCAGTAGTTGAGCCATTAATGTATTTGCAACATGAAATCCATCTTCACAGCCATTAAATCAATATTTTCTTATGGCCTTGTCTAAACATTCTTGGTGAAATCTTTATTAATTAGATTTTATGGCTTTGTCTAAACATTTTTGGTGAAATAGATTTTGGTGAAATCTTTATTAACCAAAATCTATTTCATCAAATTAGTGTAAAAATTTCAAAAAATCTAATGTTTAAACAAAGTACTTTACCATTATGTTCAACAAATGTTTTTTCCTTATAAATTATTAAATTATTTTTATTTAATGTTGCTAACTGGAAACTCTTCTCAGCGGAAAATTTATTTATAATAACTTATAAACAATATTTTGGAGTTAACATTATGTTTAACTAAAACCTATTTGGGCATTCTGAATTAGTTTAGTATGATGTTTAGCAAATTTATGAATATGAGTAATAGATAATCCAATTTGAGCATGTAGGAGTTCAAACTCTTCTCCACAAAATTTGGGATAACCATGTTAAATTTTGATAATAATAATAAAAGTTTTGGATTATGTAATAAGGAGTTTGAAGAACATGGTTAATGGAGATAAGAATTTTTGAATAACAAGTGTTATGTCATTCCAAGCTTCATAAGGATAATAATATTGTGTTAATTATTCAACCTTAAGAAATCCTGTCATATCTAAGCTACAAGCTCGCTCATTAGAACCATGGAGGAAACAAGTGGAGCTACATGGTAGCAAGTCTCTTGTTACAAATTGATATCAGAGCCCATGGTTTCAAAATTGAACCTAGATGGGCCACAAATGTGGAATTTGAAGTAAAAATTCCACAGTGATTTGATGTACAGAGTGCCAGAGTGGCACTGAGAGATCTCCTTGGTGGTATTAGAAAGATCATGAGGTATAACAGTTTAATAAACCACGACAACTGTGGTATTCGGCCACAAAGTTTAAACTTGGGTCATAGGATTTGTTCAAAAGAAGCCAGATCCCTCACAACTATTGGATCCATAGTTTCAGTAATCCGGGGGTTGTGCGGTGTTTCAGTAGGAAAATCCTCCAAAGTCCCGGAGTGTTTCTCAGTCGCAGATCATTTGGGAGGAGGAGATCCATTGGATTTCCCCAAGTATTCTAGCGGTTCAGTGTTCGGGGAAATCCGTTGGAGATTGCATGGTGAAGAAATCGTTGAAGTCCCGAAGCATAGGAGATGACATGGACCTGTTCAACAGTCTGCAGTTTGACAGTTTTGCAAAAGTGTTGATGAGAAGAAATCTTCGAAGTCCCGAAGCATCGGAGATGACGTGGACCTATTCAACAGTCGATAGTTCGACAATTTTTCAAAAGTGTCGATGAGAAGAAATCCTTGAAGTCCCAGTTCGTTGAACTGACGTAACATGATAACGTCACTAGGGGTGACGTGGACCTGTTCGACAATTTTGAAAAACTGTCGATGAGAAGAAATCCACGAAGCCCTGGTTCTCCGAAGTGACGTAACATGATGACATCACCGAGGGTGACGTGGACCTGTTCGACAGTTCAATAGTTCGACAGTTTTATGAAAGTGTCGATGATAAGAAATCCCTAAAGTCCCAAAGCATTGGATATGATATGGCATGATGATGTCACCTAGGGTGAAGTGGACCTACCCTAAGCCTGCCACATGTCACTTGTTTTTGTACTTTTGACAAGCCCTTAGTATTGATTGGGACCTAACACGTGTCACTCGATGGTGGGGCCATGTGTCACCACCTTGATTGATGACAATTGTACTACGTGGACCCTCGGATGTTAATAAATTTAGTGGTTCGACATTCAAGGGAAACTGTTGGAAGAACTTTCGAATCTCCAAAGTCCCGAAGTCACAAAGCACCGAAGTTATGTGGCTTGATGACGTCACCTAGGGCTAACGTGGGTACACAGGATGCATACCACGTGTTAGTGTATTTTGTGCTTTTAAAAGGCTGATTTTTCCAGTTAGAACTTGACATGTGTCACCACTCAGATTGGGCCATGTGTCCACTTCTTGGAATATTCCACGTAGCACCCGGGTGTGCAGTACTAAGTGGACCCCAGGAGTTCGCCAATTCGACGTTTGAAAGGAATGAAGTGTGAGGAATTCAAAACCACCGAAGCTCCAAAGAGCGGAGTAAATCCTCAACGTTGATCGGGAGAGAACATGTGGCAATAGATCCCATAGTTCGGAGGATTCAAGGAATAAACAGTTGAGGTCAAGGACTTCTGGAGGTTGGAAGGTCATAGTCCATCTCGACCGTTGATCAAAGAGGACGTGTGGTGCTAGATCCCAAGGTTTGGACAAGTGGTACTCCAAAAGAATTGAGTTGCAGATTTTTATGAGTAGAGAACTCCTGAAGGCCAGATTTAATCTCGACTGGTGGTCGGGAGATGACACGTGGAGGTAAGAGAGAGAATATCTGGTGAGTAGGCACTTCGGGATATTTGTAGAGAAGTTCTTTGGAAACCATCGAAGCCCGAAGTCCCAGAGCTCCTATCCACCATAGATCTAAACAAAGAATAAGAACCATCGATCTGAATGTCCTCTGAGTATTCGAAGAATTTGCGTTCGGAGGAAATGTATTATAATGAAGGAAGATCCTTTGAATCCTCGAAGTTCCAGATCCCTAGAGGCCTAAATCATAGGATAAGCACCTATTTGTTAGCGCTAGATCACAGGATGAGGTCGCATGAATTTGGGGGTCGAGGAAAAGGGGCTAGCGCCAGAAAATTTGTTTTAAGAACAGGAAAGGGCTTAGAGGAAGAGCCCATGAAGTTCTTGATTATACAAACCTACAACTAAAGAAGTAAGAAAGGCATGCAAACCTGAAGAATGGATCTAGCATGATCTAAGAGCCAATTCGACTTTGAGTTGGAAGAATCCATGTACAAGATTGCATCACTGAAAAGATAAAATTTTCAAGTATCCATAACTTCCTTCTCAAAGCTCAGAATTGAGCATGGAAATAGGCATTGGAAAGGTATTGAACAATAGAAGATAATTTTTCACCTAGAAATTGGATCTGAACAGTCAATTTCTCAAGAAATATGCAGAAAAAATTTCGGATATATATTAATGAATCCGAATGGTTCGTGTTTTCATGAAATTATTAAGAGAGGTTAGCTTGACAAAGTTCTTTTGGATGCACATTTTTGCAGAATTAACAACTAACAGATTAAAATTAGCACAGAGTGCATAATGATGGATGATACACAAATAGTCTACAGTAAAGAGGATGAAATCAAATGGATGAAAGTCTAGTTGGGTATGGAAGGAACCAACTCCAATGGATATGGAGGAGGAAATGAGGAATACATAAATATGGATGAGACCCTCATAAAATTGCAGACATATGTCCAAAGCCACAAGGTTGATAATGAGAGGCTTATGAAGGCCAAGGAACAATAAGAAGACTTCAATATGAAGTTAATGAAAATATTAGACATAATTGAAAAGAAGTTGGATAAGGAGAGTGGCTTCAACAAATCAGGAAGCCACGAGACCTCTGAGGGAAAAGGAATATCAAGGAATGGTAGCAGACATCACCATCACTCCCAAAGGCATTCCAACAGGAGAGCACACAAGAACTCAAGTCCATCCCCTGTGAGGAAGCATAGGAGGTCTAGGGTGGATGAATTGAACGGAGAAATGAATAAGATCAAACCTCCTACTTTTGATGGAGATCACAAGAAAGATGAATATGTCGAGACATGGCTGCTAGGAATGAGGAAGTACTTCCAATTGCATAATTATTCTTCTCATGCAAAAGGATGAATTGTTATCTATTAGCTGAAAGGAAAGGCATCCATGTGGTGGGATCATCTTGTGCAAGTGCAGCACATCAGAGAGAAATATGTGACTTGGAAATAATTCAAGAGGTATTATGACAAAAATATGAAAGACTACTTTGAACTCAAACAAGGAAACAGGACTATCGAGGAGTATGAAAGGTGATTTTTAGAATTGTTTAAGTATGTCTCCTTCATCAAGGATGAGACCATTAAGATTCAGAGGTATTTGAGTGGCCTGCAATCTTTCATCAGTGACAAGATCCAATATGATGACTCCAAGACTTTGGAGGAAACCATAAGCAGAGCAAAGTGCTTATATGATCAGCATAAAGGAAAGCCTATTTTCCAAAGAAATTGGGAATACAAGAAGAAGTTTAAGAGGGAATAGAGGCAAAAGGGGAACAAACCACCCTTTTTCAAAAATAGTCCTCAAGGAAAACCATCTTTTAGAGAGCACATAATGGATGAGGTAGGTGGGAAAAGGCCAAGGAAGACACCCATTCAATGTTGGGGATGTAAAGGAGACCATAAGTATAGAGATTATCCTCACAAAACTAACAAAGTGGGAGCTTTCCATAATGTATAGCAAAAACAAACAGTGGAGGACATGGGCAGAAGTGTACCTAGGATCTATGCATCCCTGGACAACAAGCAAACCGAGTTTCAATCACAGATGATTGAAGTTGAAGGTATGATCAATAACCATTCCTTTACTATTTTAATAGATTTGGGAGTTATTCATAACTATATAGATCCTAAGGTAGTGGACAGATTTCTTTTGCCAAGAATCAAGCATGAGAAATCTTGGTTGGTACAGTTGGCTACAGGAGCCAAGAGAAAAGTTGTTGAGTTGGTTAAATTATGTCCACTGGACATGAATGGGCCAAGTACCAAGGCATATTTTAACATCCTACCATTGGGTTCATATGATTTTCTAATTGGTATGGATTGGTTGGACCAACACCATGCTGTCTTATACTGTCATAACAAGGCATTTACTTGCCAAAATGAGGAAGGGAACCCAATAACAGTCCAAGGAATTCCTAGGGAAGTTATTTTCTGAGAGATCTCAACAATGTAGCTGAAGAAGTGTTACACGAAGCGCTGCCAAATATTCGCAGCTCATATGGAGGAAGAACCTAAGGATAAGGTGCCAAATAAGGACGATCATGTAGTCCTGAAATATTTCGAGGATGTGTTTAAGGATATACCAGGACTACCCCCAAAGATATATATTGATTTCTCTATAAATTTGATGCCTGGAGTAGCTCTAGTATCAAAGACTCCCTACAGAATGAGTAAACCATAGCTGAAGGAGTTGCAAATGTAGTTTGAAGAGATTCTTAAGAAGGGGTATATACGCCCAAGTGTGTCACCTTGGGGTTCCCCTGTCTTATTTGTGAAGAAGAAATATGGGACATTGAGATTGTGCATCGATTTCAGACAATTGAACAAGGTAACTCTAAAGAACAAGTATCATTTGCCAAGGATTGATGGTCTCTTTGATCAGTTAAAGGATGCAAGGATATTCAGATCAAGTCAGGATATCATCAAGTAAGGATCAGAGATGAAGACATTAGCAAGACCATCTTCAGGACAAGGTATGGTTATTATGAGTTCACAGTGGTGCCATTTGGGTTATCAAATGCACCAGTTGTTTTCATGTGCTTAATGAATGGTGTTTTCCGGGAATATTTAGACAAGTTTGTCATTGTGTTTTTGGATGACATCCTTGTATATTCCAAGTCAAAATAAGATCATTAGCATCATTTTAGGATGGTGTTACAAGTGTTAAGAGAGCACCAATTATATGCCAAATTGAGCAAGTGCTCATTTTATCAAAACCGAATTCACTATTTGGGGCATATCATATCCAAAGAAGGGATAGCAATGGAATCTGAAAATATTGAAGCTATTAAAGGGTGGATAAAACCTAATAATGTGACAAAAGTATCATCATTCATGGGTCTAGTTGGCTACTACAAAAGATTCATTACAGGGTTTTCAAGAATTTCTTACCCAATCACTTCCCTGCAAAGGAAGCGGGTGAAGTTTCAATGGAATACAGAATGTGAAAAGAGCTTCCAGCAATTGAAGCAATTGTTAACTAGTGCTCCAATTATGAGGATTGTTCATCCGAATGAATATTTTGCGGTTTTCACAGATGCATTCAAAGAAGGACTTGGTGGAGTCCTCAGTCAAAATGGGTTTGTGATATACTTTAAATCCAGGAAATTGAAAGAGCGTGAAAGTCTTTATGCCACTCATGATTTGGAGTTGGAAGCCATAGTGCATGCCTTGAAGAAGTGGAGACACTACCTCATGGGAAATATGTTTGAGTTGAGGAAAAACCATAATGGTATGAAATACTTGTTTAATCAGGCAACTTTGAATGCCATGTAGAGCAGATGGTTGGAATTCCTCTCTGAGTATGACTTTGATATTAAGCACATCAAAGGAAAAGAGAACAAAGCGGTTGATGCAACCAGTAGAAGAGTGCATGAACTACATGCTACAACCATTATCATGTATCAAATTGATCTTAAAGGTAGAATTTTTTAGGCTTCAAAAGTTGATTTGTAGTACATGGAGTTGGTAACAAAATTGCAGCAAGGTAAAATGCAACAGAAAGTTGAAGATTATGAATTGGGAAATGATGGAATATCTTGTACATAAACATAATTTATGTACCCAATTCTCATGAATTGAGGAGTATGGTTTTGAAAGAGATGCATAATGTACCTTATGCTAGACACCTAGGATATCAAAAAAAAATTGCAGCAGTCAAGAGACAATATTATTTGTCAGGCATGAAGAAGGAAATTGTTGAGTACTTCGCTAAATGTTTGGAGTGTCAAAACGTCAAGGCTGAGCATAGACATCCAGTTGGGTTGTTGCAACTATTTTCCATTCCTAAGTGGAAGTGGGAAGTGGTGACAATGGTTTTCATCACCAAATTGCCCAGAAAAAGCAAGCAAAATGATGTTATCATGGTAGTAGTGGACAAGCTTACTAAAGCTTCCCATTTCATTCCTATGAAGGTTACTCATAAGGAAAACAATGTTGTTGATATTTATATGAGGGAAGTAACATGCCTGCATGGCATACCCAAGACAATTGTGTCGGATAGAGACCCAAAGTTTAACTCAAAGTTCTGGAAGGGATTATTCAAAGGGTTTAGAACAAATTTGAACTTTAGCACAGCTTATCATCCCAAGTCTGATGGGAAAACAAAAAGAGTGAACCAAGTGGTAGAGGATATGATAAGGATGTATGTGATGGACAAACCATATAAATGGGAAGATTATATACACTTGGTAGAATTTTCCTACAACAAGGGGTACCAAGCATCACTGAAGATGAGCCCATTTGAGGCACTTTATGGCAGAAAGTGAAACACACCCGTAAGCTAGGACAACCCAGAAGATAGAGCAATGATTGGGCCAGAGTTAATTAGGGAAATGGAAGAGAAAATGTTGAAGATAAAACAAAATTTAAAGGATTCCCAAGATAGGCATAAAATCTATGCTCACAAGGGCAGAAATCACAGGGAATTTAAAGTGGGTGATCATGTTTTCTTGAAGGTGAAGGCCAACCGAAGTTCCCTGAAGTTGGGAAACTAATCTAAGTTGGAAACTAGATATTGTGGGTCGTTTGAAATCCTATAGAGGATTGGACCAGTAGCTTATATGATTTCATTTCCTGCATCTATGTCTATACATAATTTATTTCATCTATCATTGCTTAAGAAATATATACCTGATGCTAATCATGTTATTGATTGGAATGTGATTCAGGTGGATCAAGAAAGTTTTTTTCAAGTGCGTCTGGTACGCATTATGGATTGGAAAATCAAACATCTCTGGAATCGAGCCATAGGGCTTGTAAAGGTCCAATGGACCTAGTATAGTCCCGAGGATGCAACTTGGGAGCATGAAGATGCTATGTGAGCAGAAAACCCACATATTTTTGAATATTTTTAAAAATCTTGCTATAAATATGATGCATTGAGGACAATGCATAAATAAGGGGAGGGGATTGTAATACCCCAAAGTCAAGCCCCTACTGAATTGTAATGATGTTTAATGAGGTTTATAGAATGGTGATCCAAGCATTTATAAGTTGGAAGGATTATATGTTTAATAGGCCAGATATCCTAGATGCTAAGGCCGATGAGCCTATTTTGTATATGTAATTATGCATATCATTAATAATAATACATCGATGTGTGTATACCAACCATGAAGAAAGAGTTATATGGGATTAAGCTCCACCAAGAAGGGAAAGGGAAGGAGGGTGAGAGGCTAGGAAAAAGGGGTTAAGCTTGAGGGATTAACCCAAGGGAATATTATAATGTATTTCCAAAAATACTAAGGCTTGGGAAATAAACCCTATTATCCTAAGTTCCTTTGGGGAGAGGAACAAACTCCAAGTGGAGAGGAATGAGCTCATGGAGATTCATGTGTCATCCAGGACACATGCAATTTTATGGGGGAAAATCCATCGTTGTGGGGGTTCACTGACCATTCTTACCATCTTTCCTCATGTATACACTCACCATATTTTACCTATTCACTCACGCACTAAGCAGGACACAATTAGCCATTTTCGGCCATTATCGAACCCTCTACCATCGTGAACCTCTGTAATTTTTGCACCTTGGTAGTTTTGCTGATATCGTACCCTGACTTACTCGATTTAGTTGTTGTTCTTAACCATTTGACTGAGGATATGGACAGAAGAAGTAGGTTGTCATGCCTGTGGTTTTGAAGAGGCGGGTTTTTAGGAACGTGGATTGAAGAAGCAAGTTGTTAGGCCTGTGAGAAACTATCCTAGGTTAGAGAGATTGTTGGGGAAGTGATTTATCCTAGAGGGAGTCCAGCAGTAGCTATAGATCTCTGTGAATTCATGATCTGGCATGTTGCTAAAGCCCTCGAAGGGAAGTGGAGCAGTCAATGGACTATGGAACAATGAACGTGTATATTCCTTGGGTAGGATAGACATGTGGGGAGTGAGAGTCTGTGAGTAGTGGGTGTAAGTAGGCTTCTTGGAGGGAATCCTTCTTGTTGCATTGTGCTGATAGCTTCTTGGAGGGAATCCTCCTTTACCCTGGGTGGAGTTTAGTCTCATATCGGGGGTGACCCACTGCTGATAGCTTGGAGCAGTGTGGTCTAAGGTTGGGAGGTTCATGGAAGGTCTACACACAATTGATGTACTTCAATTAAAGGATAAGTATCATTTATGTGTTAATATCAAATGATGTGTTCAGTGCATGTATGTTATTTATGAGAATTGCATGTGTTTGTTGCATGTATGATTTACTATTAATTCTGCATGAATATGTGTATGAGAATAATGTTTATATCTGTTAAAATTGCATTATATGTGTGTGTGTGTGTTACACATTATTTTGGTCACCCCAGTGATCCATTTACAACATGTGTTCATGTTCCCAAAAAGAGTCTTTCTCCATGAGGAAATTGATTGGCCTTCTCTTCTCAAAAACCCTGTTAAGGAAGGAATCCTTCTTGTTGCATTGTGCAACTTTCTGTAGTCTCAGCCTAGCCTAGGATTTCCTTTACCTTGGGTGGAGTTTAGTCTCAGTTCGGGGGTGACCCACTACTGATAGCTTGGAGCAATGTCGTCTAAGGTTGAGAGGTTCATGGAAGGTCTACATGCAATTGGTGTACTTCAATTAAAGGATAAGTATCATTTATGTGTTAATATCAAATGATGTGTTCAGTGCATGTCTTTTATTTATGAGAATTGCATGTGTTTGTTGCATGTATGATTTACTATTAACTCCGCATGAATCTGCGTATGAGAATAATGTTTATATCTGTTAAAATTGCATTATATGTGTGTGTGTGTGTGTGTGTGTTACACATTATTTTGGTCACCCCAGTGATCTATTTACAACATGTGTTCATGTTCCCAAAAAGAGCCTTTCTCCATGAGGAAAGTAATTGGCCTTCTCTTCTCAAAAACCCTATTAAGGAAGGTCATTGTAGGCTGCACTATACATAGGGTGCGATGATGCCTCATCATCGACCCCTGCTCTAAAGATGGGTTGCGATGTCTCCGCAAGCTGCACATTACCTAGGGTGCAACGATGTCAAAAAGCTAATAAAAGGTCAAGTTTCACGAAAGTTATAGAAGATGAGTTGGCCTCTGAATGGTTTGGATCTTACTCGCTTCTCTGATTTGGTGGGATCATCCTAATCTCTTCAACCATCTCTCCTTCATATTATATAAAGAGGGATCTCTCATGGAAAAGGATAAGGTTAATGAAGGTTTAATAGGCCAAGAATTGTATGGAGAATTCTACATTGGATCATTCTTGAGGGATTTATTTCAGTTCATCAAGTCATTGTGGATCTTCTTCATTCAAGCTTGGAGAAAGTGTGTGTGATGGAGAAAAGGGTCATCGAGAGGGGACCTTATGACATCAATGCTTTGGTTGTAATCTCCACTTTCATTTTAATATGATACAGTGATATGTTTCTTTCCCATAAAACTTGTCTTGTTTTATTATATGATTCCTTGATCACATACATAAGTTCTTGTTGACTTCATTGTCTTGCTTTCACTTTGGTTGGCTTGTGTTCCCTTGCAGATACAATATCACAGGAGCATCGGAGTTGAGCTAGGATGGAAATGGCAAGAGGAAACAAAATTTAAATGGTATGTTGTCTACCTCTTGTTAAATAGTAAACTCAATAGTTAGAGATTAGGGAAAGTGTCATATTATGTTATGTTTTGTTCTAGATCTAGGTGGATCTAGGAAGATCTGCTTATATCCGCATTTACCAATAAGTCTCATAAACAAATTGGCGACCATACTGGGGATACGACTTCCTTTCGATTTTTTTCTTCCCATTTTCGTTTAGCCTGCCTTCTTCTGATAAATTTCATTCTTTGAGTCTGTGGGTGATCCATCTGGACTCCCTGGGTCTACAAGTCCAATTAGATTTTTTGTCTTTCTCCCATTTTTTCCTAATTTACAGAGATCGTCGCATTTTAATACATTGACAGTCTGCGACGACCCTCAGACATCGCATCTTGCTTATCCAATACAGTGCGATGACGTCGCATTGTGCTCTGCTAGTAGCCTGCAACGACCTTAGTGCGTCGCACTGTGTCCCACACCTAGCCTACGACGACTCCTGTAGGATTTGTTGGGGCAACTCAATTTGTCTTCCTTCACCTAGAATTGCCTTAGTTTCCTGGGGTGAACTTCTGATGCCCATGTTTGATTGATCTCTGAGTTTAAAGCTTTCTCTTGATTGGTTTTCAGTGATTGAAAGTCTTTCTTTGAATTTTGCAAGTTTTTTGCCTTTGTCACAAGGACATAATCTCAGATCTTGGTCTGGGTCATTGTTTGACAAAGGGTTCTTGGTTTGTTTCAAGTTTTGTGTTTATTTTACTTTCCATATTGTTGGTTGATTGAGAAACACTTTTTTCTTGCATATGACAAAAGTATTTCTTGTCTTTTTCATTTTTGTCTATATTACAAATTTGATTTGAGAATTGTGTTGAGAATGTCTTGATTTTCTTGGATTACATTTTCATTTCATCATTACATCTCTGATTTTGTTTTGAAAAGGAAGAACTGAATTCATTTATTCTTTTTTAGTAATCTTTCGTAAGAAAATTTTTACATTCGAAATATTTGTTAAAGAGAAGAATTGGAAAATTTTGTAGTTCATGGTTATTTGGAATTGTGTTCATTCGAAATTAAGAAATTGCAATTTGTAGATTTTTGTACTTCAAGAAAAATACCTTCTCCCTACTATAATTAGAGTTCATTGAATTGAAAATTGCACATTCATCTCTTTTTTCATTTTATTGGGTCAAGGTCACAACTTCATTAGTTTCACTTCCATCTCCCTTTTGAGTAAACAACAACCTCTAAAATACATCGTAAATTTAAAATTCATTAGCAACTTTCATTTTCTAGGGATTCTTTTCACCAACATTAGCTAGGATAGCGCTTTGGAATAGGTTGTGAGGCACACTCTCCAAAGCATCAAAACACACAATAGTATCTTGTGATAGAGAAAGTTCAAATCCAATTGCTACATTTTGTTCTGGGAAGCCCTTCTCACACAAGGGTCAAACATGAGGTTGCATTAAGACTAGCAGAGTTACTCACCCTTCTTTGTTGGTCTTGGTGTATAGATTGCGCGTATTATTGGGGGTCACATGAAGGTATATCTACAATTATGTGTGGTAGACTTTCAAGTTGATTTCGGGCTAGATACCCTACCTTTGCATGTGAATCGTACTGTCAACTATTTCCCCATGAATCATTGTTGTAGTTGGTAACCTTAGTAGCCTATCTCTTTAGGGTCTTTACAGAAAGTGACTATCGAGGGGCAAGTCTTCATTGTACCTGGAATCGACGTTGAACAAACTCACTCGGGATCCTTGGAGGGTATACCCAGGATTATGTGTGGGAGCTTGCACCAGGGTGTAAGTCCATCAAGAAGGTCGTCAATGTAACTTTTCCACCCGCTTATCCCAGCCCCTTTTTGTCTTGATTTGGCGATGTTGGATTTCATCACCAACTAGTGACTTTGAAATAAGAAGGTTTGTTTGCTTGGTTTGATTCCTAGATTTTATTAGTGAGTGTTGTTTGTTTTCTCTAGTTGGCCATAGATTTTTTTCGTTCTCTACTTAGTTCAGCCAACATCGACCTTCACCGTTCATGTAGGATGCAAGGGCTACCCCTGGAAGATCCAGAAGGTTATCTCCCTTTGCTTCCTAACTCACCAAAAGGATCTCTCGAGGGAGTGGTCAATAACGAAGTAGCTTCTAAGGTTGGAAGCACACTCTCTTTAGAAGGATTTTGAATTGTTTCAGATTCTTTAGAGGCATTATGACTTCCCCCAAATCCGTTATTGAGTATTAGACAAGACGCACACTTACTCTGGATGTATCATCAAGAGAAATTGTTCTTGTTGAAAGTATTGGAGTACCTACTGCATCTAACATAGGATCTGGAGTAGAAGATCCACTTTCTCGAAGTGAATCATTTAGGACCCTATCTCACAGTGCTGGAACTTTTAATCCTAGTTCCATCCCTTTGATAGTACATGATCTTTACGAAAACCTAGGAGAGAGTCCTGATCAACCTATGGCATAGTAAATTCCTGAGATGTTTGTTACCTATACGGTACCTTTAGACCATTTTACTGGTACTACCAGTAGTGTCACCACCGTTTTAGACCAATTGTTGGTCGGTTATCACTCAATTATTCCTCTCCAGATGGCCCATACAACTATGATCCCACAAGCTACAACTATTTCTGCTAGAAATGTGGTCGTCACCCAATCTCCTATTGGAACACCACTTCCACCTAGATCAAATTTTTCACTTCCCCCGGGGTATAATGCTTTGAACACTTTCATTTCTATTCCTAGTCATAATCCATCTGGAGGATCTGGCCTCTTTATTCCTCCTGGGTATATTGTTGTGATTCAGTTTGTTCCTACACCTACCCAGGTTCTCTCCGGAGGGCCTTACGTTCCTCCTCCACCTTTGTTAGGAGGATCTAATCGTCCTATCCCTAGTGGATCCAATCTAGTTGGAGGCACCAGTCTTTCTGTCACTTCTGGTTTCCAGATTCCTGTTGGAGCTCAACCTCAAGATGGGGGGAAACCTCAATATGGGGGACAACCTTAGATTGGGGGACAACCTCGACTTGGGGGGAAACCTCAAGTTGGATTCCATAACCATTTTTATGGACAATACGTACCTGTGTTACAATCTCAACCTTGGAATCTTGCTTTCCATGGAAATCCACAGTTGTCTGGGGGACAACATCATCAAGTTAACTCCATTGTACCCCTTAACCTCAGTCAACTGTATCCAGGTTCTTTGAATCCCACTTGGGGTCAAAAAATTCAATCTAATGTTCCTTTCCAAGGGAACATACCTTATCAACCCCACCTTATTGACTATTTGCCTCAAAATCCCCCACAACTAAATCTGTCAGGATTGTCTAATTACTTACAAACTTCTTATGGTCCTACTGGTATACCTACGGGACTTCCCCCTCAGAATTACCAGTTTCCTCAAGTGAACTGACAGTTGTCTTTTCTATCCACATTGGATTTACTTGATTTGTATAGGATTTTGAATTTTCCTATCTTACATTCTCCTTATTGGCTCGTTATACCAGCCAAGTTACCATCCGACATTCCTAAATTTGACGGTCGAGCAGGACAAGACCTGAATAATCATGTTATGACTTTTCATCTTTGGTGTTCATCCAACTCCTTGATGGATGACTCCATAATATTATGAGTTTTCCAACGAACTCTCACGGGTTCGGAGACAAAATGGTTCATCAAGTTACCATGAGTATTCTTCAATGAATTTAATACCCTCGCCATGGCCTTTTTGACACATTACCAGTTTCCAATTTGATATGAGACAGGAACCAAAAGTTTGATTTCTTTTAAACAATCCTCGTCCACTCATATTTCTGATCACATTCATGAGTGGAGGCAGAGAAGACGCTTGATCAAAGTTCCTCTTCCTGACCAACTATTGGCTGAGTGGTTTACCAAATCACTCATTGGACCTATTTCTCGTGATGTCTCCATGGGTGGTGTTGTCACTGAAGAGAAGGCGATTAGTCATGCTCAATATCTAGATCTCATTTATTCGCAAACGGGAACACTTTACGATTTGATCCCTAACGCTCCTCATCCTTCCAAAAATCCTATCCCAACACCTCCGACAACTTCTCATGCTATTGATGATGTGATTGGCACCTTTCATGCTGAGACCCAGTCTACACACGCCGGTCACACCAATCCCAAATCTAATAATTCTAATGTACAAAATACTCCTACTCCTACTCCTTCCTTTGGTAATACTGCTGAAGTTAATTCTATTCAATCCACGCCTACTAGAAAGAATCAAAATAAAAAGAAAGGGAAGGGTAAGAATAAGGAGGACAAAAATAACAATCAACCATCTGATAAAGCCAAAACACAAACCGTTGATGAGAAAGATAAGCGTAAACCTCGATATCCTTACCTTATCTGTGGTGATGATCATTACACGAAAGATTTTCCATGACGCGTCGAGGTTACTTAGTTCCTCCAAGGGACCGGAAATCCTCCTACACCTATCGTTTTGTCACAACCTTTCCCTTCTTAACAACAGGCCCAACTGGTCATTCATGACCAAACTTTTCCTTCTACCTCATCTTATGTCTTTATGTGTACTGGTGACTATACGAAAAATGAAGTTGCATTCACAACTCAAGCCAAACATTATTCCCTGTCAAAAGAGAAAGTTGATGATATAACACCTTTGTTGGTTCAAACTCCTCCCCAAACTTCACCTCCAAATAGTCTTATTCATCTCGAAAGACTGGGTCTCGATACATTTCTTCGCCCTCCTCCCAAGGGCATTGTCCGAAAGTCTTCGTTCAATCATCACGTATGTGTTGCGATGTCATATCTCAAAGTCCTCCAAATTTGTCCTACTCAACGAAAGGCATTGTTAAAGGCCATTGCTGGAATTGATCCTACAGATACTAATTTGATAATCTTTGACTTGGAAGATCACGTTCGAAGGATTCCTCCTTAGTTAGCATTTCAGATCCAAGTTGTTGTTGAAAACAATAATATCTGTAGAACCATTATTGATGAAGGAGCCTTGACTTGCATTGTGTCCATTACTTGTTGGAAAGCGATTGGCTCTCCTTCTCTCACCAAATCACACAATACACTTAAGGCCTTCAATGGTACAGGTTTTAAACCCTACGATGTTCTTCCTTCGTTGTCTATTACGTTGGAAGGTAAATCAGTCAACATCGAGGTTGAGGTCTTCGATGCACCTCTTGATTATAACCTTTTACTTGGCTGTAGCTGGATTGACTCCATGCATGCAGTTGTGTCTACCCTTTTCTGTGTGATACACTTCCCGCACCAAGGAAAGGTCGTTACTATTGACCAAATATCCTTCTTTAATTCTAATTCCTTTACTAGAAATGTACCCTTTATCTCAAAGACACCTCATGGTTACAATAATGTCGGCATGGGTCTCTTGAAAGATTCAACATTGATGGGTACATTTCCAATCCCACCACCTGATATTCCCCCTCCTTTTGTTGCCTCTATTAACATGATTTCCACCATTGTTTGTGAAACCCCCATGTCATATGACCCATGGATAGTACTTGACCCTGGTGATTGTCTTCATTACGACAACATAATTCCTTTAAGTCCAGTCAAATCTGCTTATCAAGCTATTCAATCGACAACCCCCTCTCCTCCTTCTCTATGTGATTCATTTCCTGATCTATTCCACGTGATCTTTCTTACTGATGAGATGATCATGTAAGTCATGTATATGGAAGATAATCCATGGGATGATGGGCACCATCGCTCCATTCTCTTCCTAGAACATGATACCATAGAGAGATACCAATGGATTTCAACTCCGTCGACCGTTGTTGTTATTTCTTCTGTTTTTGAATCAACACACGATGTGTTGTATGAAGGAAACCTGAGTAACATTTCACCTACCGTTCCTCTAGACACATCGATTAAAATCGGAGTCATCGAAAATGTCCATATCAGTGCCTCATGCTCTACTGACAAGGTACACACCTATAAAGCCCTTTTTCAAGAATTTTGTGACGTTCTTGCCTGGAGTTATGAAGAAATTCCAGGTATTGATCTTGATATCGTTGTACATGAGATTAAGACATACCTGGATGCTAACCCATTTGGCAGAGACTTTGCCCAGTCCATCCATGCAAAGTTGTTGCAATCAAGCTTGAAGTTGAAAAACTTCTTAAAGATGGATTTGTCTATCCTGTGGCTTTGACTGATTGGGTATCCAATCTCGTTCCGGTAAATAAGAAGCAAGGTATCATCCGCATTTGTGTAGATTATAGGGATATAAACAAGGCTTGTCCTAAGAAAAATTACCCAACCCCTTTCATCGACCAAATTGTTGACGATTGCGTCGGGAGTGAAATATTCTCCTTGATGGACGATTTCTCCGGCTATAATCAAATTAATATTTTACCCGCAGATCAACATAAGACCGCTTTTATTTTCCCTTGGGGAACCTTTGCCTACCGGAAATTACCCTTTGGTCTCAAGAATGCTGGTGTGACCTTTCAGCGCGCTATGTCTTATGCTTTCCATGATATTAAGCACATTATGAAACCCTATCTTGACAATCTACCGACACATTCCATGCATCGCCAAGATCACCTGACACATTTAAGGGTCATTTTTCATATGTTGTCGTTATTATCATATATGTTTGAACCCACACAAATGTGTTTTTTGTGTGGAGTCTGAATGACTTCTTGGTTTCATTGTGTCTATACATGGGATTCGAGTAGATCCCTTGAAGGTTGAGGCTATTCTTAATCTACCTCCTCCTTCCACACTACGCCAGCTCCAAAGTTTGCAAGGGAAGACAAACTTTTTGCGTCGTTTCATCCTCAATTACGTTGAGTTGACGAAAGGATTCACTTGGCTACTCAAGAAAGGTTACGAGTTTGTATGGGATGATATTGCAAACAAAGACTTTAAATCTTTGAAACTTTCCTTAACCCATACACCATTATTGTTTCCCCCTAACTATAACCGAGACTACTTCCTCTACTTAGCTGCTTTGGACTCTTAGACCATTGCTATGGTCCCAGTCCAAGAGGATGACTCACATGAAGAACATGTGATATACTATTTGAGTCGAAGTCTCACGACTACTGAAACCAAATACTTACATGTGGAGAAAATGGCCTTGGCAGTTGTTCAAGTTGTCCAACGTTTTCATCACTATATCTTATTATGCAGAACCACGGTCATTTCCGATTGCAACCCCATGCAACATATCCTTACTCGACAATTTCTAAGGGGCAAGTACTCCAAATGGATATTTATTCTCCAGGATTTTGACTTGGAATTTGAATGTGCCAAGTCCAAGAAATCTTTGGTTTTTGCTGAACTTATATGTGACCTTCCCTCTACTGAGACAGAAAATGTGGGAGAGGATTCCTTTCCTGATGAATCCCTTTTTCTGATCAGTTATGATGACGTATGGTACAGAGATATCATCATGTACCTCTAGACTCAAACTTTCTGGCCTAACTTATCTAGTACAGATTGTCGTCGTATACGATATCAAGCCCGTCAATACATTTTCCTCAGTGATACCCTTTACCATCATGGTATCGATTCTATATTTCAACGATGTCTCACCTACGATGAAGTTGAGAAAGCTTTGAATGACTATCACTCTGGATCATGTGGCGGTCATATGTCTGGGTATGGAACTGCCCAAAATATCTTATGAGCGGGTTATTTTTGGCCTTATTTGTTTAAGGACTGCATTACTTCCATCTAGAAATGCCATGCTTGCCAAACTTATAATAACAAGATAAGATCTCATCCTTCTCCTTTACACCCTGTATTTTTCGTTGGTCCATTCACCAAATGGGGCATTGACTTCATGACATGTAACCCTCACTTGGTCGGGGGGCATAGATACATCATTTTTGTTGTGGATTATTTCACTAAATGATTCAAGGCGATGCCTACATTCGATAACACTGGGAAAACTACATCATTGTTCATATTCAATCATATCATTACTAGGTTTGGTGTCCTTCAAGCCATCGTTACTGATCACGGTAGTCATTTTCGTAATTTTATGATGTCTGAACTTACTGAAAAGTTGGGTCTTCACCATGAAAACTCAACCCCATATTATCCACAGGCCAATGGTCGGGTTGAAGAGATTAACAAAGTTCTCACTACTATGCTTCGACAGATGATAAGAATTCATAAGACAAATTGGAACACGATGTTGTTCTTAGCATTATGGGCCTAATGGACATCCGTTAAGTCTGCCATGGGATTCACACGTTTCCATCTAGTCTATGGTATCGAAGCAATTTTGTCGATTGAATGTGAGATACCGTCTTTGAAACTAGTCGTTGAACTCCTCCCTAATACCTCTGTCGAAGAGGAGCATCTGTTGTATTTAATGCAATTAGAAGAAACCCGTTGTGATGTCGCCTTAGTTATTGAAACTCAAAAGAAATGTGTTAAATCCCAATATGACAAGCATGTCAAGCCACGTGTTTTTTCTGAAGGTGTGTTAGCACTCTGTAATTTGTCCAAGGCTGAAGAGGTAGTCACAGAGGCAACATCAAAACCACTTCGAGTCTTGGATATAGCCCTTCAAGACTCAGAGAGGGATCTCTCTATCTGATATAGCTTTGTTTGAAAAGAATATTAGGCTAGTTAATGGGTTCAGAGTTTGGATTTTTTAATTGGTAAGAGAAGAGAAAAAGGAACCATGGGCAATGGAGTCGCAATCTGAAGCTCAATCAAAAACAAGTTCTACAGACAACATTACAGGGAAAGGTAGGCACTCTTGGTGGATTATTTAAATTTTATTTTGGATTTAGGGGAGTAATATGAGAGGACCCGGTAATGACAGGGAAATCAAGAATCCTGAAATTAACCTTTGAGGAGAAAACATCGATAATTATGTCAAAGCCAAAACAGAGTGTATGTCTCAACAAATTCTACTCTTCGAACTTATTTGCATAATTTAGAGTATAAATAACTTAAGAAATACCACGGAAACAAATTACAGTGAATGAGGAAAACATCACCACCAAAAATGACACATGAATCTTGTAGCTGCTGAGATTGTATTATTGAAATGATGGAAATACAGAAAGCTCAGTGAGCTGCTTTACAAAAAATCGATCCTGGTTCCCTGACTGATCAACCTTTACATAAAAAATCATCTCTGAATAAATAGGGGAGATCCCCCAACAAGTTTCCAGAGTCGGTTTTAACCACCTCGGCCAAAAATAGCCACAAATCCCACCAAATCTGGAACTGCCTGCCATGAAAGATGGGCCTAATTTATTTGAAAAATGGGTCCGAACAGACATTGTTTTCTCTTCAATGATGACACTTGTGAAAAAACAGAAGGAGGTTATTTTAGATGGGCATGTGTTGGACAAAAACCTCCTTCGGTTTCATCAAATTTGCCTCCAGCTGGCTGTAACAGCTCCTGCAAGATCGGGACTATAACAGAAAAACCTAAAATCCGAAAAAAAGGGCCTCGAAGATGGCTTCGATTCTCCATGATCGTGGCACCTGTAAAAAAAATGAGAGATTTTTTTGTTCTTCATCCCATTACGGAGAAAAATCTCTCTCGGTTTTTTAAAATTTGAATTATTCTGCCTGGAAACTACCTTGAAAGTTGACTGGTCAAAATGCTGCGAAAGCGGTTTTTTCGGGGGCATAGTGGTATTTCGGACCCCCCCTGAGGTGGTA